>WEIS01021822.1:0-24057 GCA_013389965.1 Todus mexicanus | reverse complement strand
TCCTCGCTTGGTTCCTGTGACCTCCCTCAGTTACCCCTTTTTACATCACTTGGCAGCATTTCCTAAAGGGAGAGCTGGCTCTCAGTGTCAGAGAGAGTTTATATTCCTGCCTTAAAATAATGATTTAAAACAACATGACACATCAGCAAAGCATATATATCTAACATAGTCAGCTTTGAATGTGTTCCTGCATCATCATTTCTGTTTGGATCGAGAGTGTGCTTTTGAAACTAGTCTTCTACTTGTCCCCCTCTTTCTGGGAGGTGCTTCCCATCACAGACTGGTCTTGGAGCACATAGACTGGATTCTTCTTAGTTCAAACTGAACCAGAAGGCAGGTTTTAGATATGCACTTAATGATCTCTGACAGGCACATAATCCAGAGAGCCAAAACCACAGTACTGTGTGGGCATCACCTGCTCAACATCACTTTTTGCTTGAGTGATTTGCTTCTGAAGTGCCACGCTCTGTGCTAATGTAGCTGCAACATTTCATTTCAGAAGACATTACATCAGGAATTTAGTTCAGTTTGCCATATGCACAGTGTTATTCACAGCACAGCTCTGAATGAAAGAGAAAGAGGAGGAAAACCAACAGTGTCTAATAATTGTGTTTAAATAGTTTGGTTTAAGCTGTGCCGCTACCTCCGACTGCTAAAATGTGCTCTCCTTGTGCAGAAGGAGCTCTGCAGAGGTATCAAGACAAAATGCTGGGGGGGCAGTTGCCAGCATATGAGTATTTGTTATGTTTTGTCACTTTAATAATATTTAAAGCTCTGCTTGAAGGGAAAAATAACATTTGTTTTTAACTATGAAACAATTTTACTTTTTTACACTTGATCCGTAGGCCAGACTCTTCCTTTGTACAGATTTGTTGAAGTTAGGATGAATTTGAACCAGTGACCATTTCATTGCCTTAACAAGCACCATAAATTACAGACCATCGCCACTGTTTAAGACTCTGTGTACGTTGATAAAATTCAGAATGTAAGAATGTATTTTTTGTATTTTTTCTAAGAATATTTGCTGTTAGCTTCTATATTAAGATTTCTTTATATTTATTGTCATTAAATAAAGTCTATTTTAAAATAACAACACAACTGACCTTGATTAACATTGTTTGGTTTCCATGAGCGATGCTGCTGCTGCAAAATGCCACATTTAAATTCTTACAATGTCATCCCAGTCTCATTTCCATATTCCTCCTCTTTTTCAATCTTTTTCCATTAAACTGTTACTAGTACTGAAATTTATCTCCTGTTTTTTCGGCATCCTCTAGATGGAAGTCATTCCTTTCAACACCAAGTTGATGACAAGGACCATTATGTTCTCATACAAATAAATAGTTTGGGTCTTTATACCCTTTCACTCCTGTCATGATAAACCCTGTGTTATGTTTCAGAATCATCATTTATTCCTTCATCTGTATCGAGTCTGCGATGCTACCACCTCCAGGCAGTGCAGTCTCTGTCTATCCCTGCCATCCATTCAGCCATCAGTTCTCTTCTGCTTCTGCTCTGACTCTTCCTCTCTACTTCAAGGAAATCCTTTTCTAAGACAGGAAAGTTGAGAATAACTTTAAACGGAGATCTTCTTTGCATTGAGGTGTGTTGGGTTTATTTCCCTTGGGGATTCCCAGGTTCTGCTTTCAGTAGCTTTATGATAGTTGTGGAAGCAGAGGTACTACCACTTCCAACCTGTTTACAGAATCACAGAATTTCCTAGATTAGAAAAGACCTTTAAGATCATCGAGTCCAATCAGTAACCTAACACTGACAAGACCTCAACTAAACCATATCCCTAAGGACTAGTTGTATGTTTTCTGGCTGTGTATCATATAGCTGCCAGTGCCCAAGCTCTTCTGCTGCTCTTGCATTGATTTGGCTTTGTCAGAGAGAGAACAAAACAAACTGTGATGAAGCATAATAAGGGTTAATGTCTTACAAACAGAAGGATGTAGTATCACCATAGGCCAAATCTATATGAGGACAGTGTGGTTTTAAATTGACGTTTTAAACCCTTCAAAGAACAGGCTTTACCATCATTCTACTTAATACACGAATAGCCAAATTAGCGTATTACTTCTGTTGGTGCCTGCTTAGCTTTAATTCTTTCTGTGTCACAGAGTGGATGAATTACGTTTATTTTGGATAGCCAGGATGTGCCAGACGAAAGCAAGTTGTGCTCTGCCTCACCTGGTACACCCCACCTCATCACCACATGCACATCACTAGAGAGGTCAGCAAAGGTGTCAGCAAAGGTATCAGCAATTCACACTGAATCTAGATTTTTGTCTGGTATGTCCACCTGTCATTTCCAGTCTACTAAATAAGGCTGGTTTTCCAATTCAGGGGAGCGGTGGTAGTGGCTGCGAGCTCTGTTGTTATTTGCATTTATATGGCCTTCAGCCATAGATCATTAACAGGTACACAAAACACGGAAAAGATCTGGATGTAGTTAGTCATAAATAACCTCTACATGGCTTAAGGCAATATTTTCCTCACAAGAAAATAATGTATCTCGGGAGCCTGATAATAGTAACAAACTCTTTTCAGGGAAGTTGAAATAAGTGGGTTTTATTTACAGGCTGGAAGTGCATCGAAACAACAGCCTTTTAAAGTTGGTTTCTATAATTTTTATTGCATTCTCTTATGAACTATACTGTAAAAACAATGCTAATCACTGGGATTAAAGTTACAGTTTATCAGTCAGCAATGGTGCAAAGAAATTAAACCACTCCTCTTGCTCTCAGAACAGATTCATCAATTGTCTGGTTATTCCAGGCAGTTCTAGCACAGGGTATGGATGTACGCAATGAACACGTATCCTCTGTCCTCTTTCAAGTGCACACATGCTGATGGGTGTTCTGCCAACTGTAAAGAATGTAACTCCTGGCCTACATCACACTACAAGATGCTCTTTGCCAGTGAAGAAGAAAAGTCTCCCATCCATTTGTATCAAGATATATTATTCTCTATAAATATGTAGGCTGTGGTAATTCCCTAAATGCTGGAGAGAAAGAAAAAGAAAAAAAAAAACCACAACACATGGAGACCATGGAGAAAATCCCTCTATGTTCCACGGTGCGGCGAGCACAGGCCAGGACACCAAAAAGCCGCCTCTAGCATATGAAGAGAGGATTTACAGAAAACAGCAGCAACAACAACAAAACAACAAACCATAAACCCAAAAGAAACCCAAATTCTAAAACTGCAACACAAGGGAAATTGCAACCAGCTCTAATAGTGTTAACACAATATCAGGGTTTCTTCTAGATTTATTTTTTTTCATGTGGCACCCATGTAAGCCTCTCGCATCATTTCTCAGCTTCTGGGTGGAGAAGCACACAAGAAGGAGCTAAATAATCTGTGCTGGGAGCCACAGCCACCTGCGGCTATCACCTTACCTCCCCATTCTCTGGAATCACATTTGGTCTCCTGTTACAGCCGTATTGTGCTCATTCATGCAGTCATTTTCTAAACTCGTCTGGCTGCTCAGAGTGAGCAAAGTTACATGTAAGCTTCTGTGGCAAGAGAACTGCAGAATTCCCACTTGCTGGAGCCTGGCAAGCTGGTGGAAATAGTGGCTGATACCTCTAGCCCAGCATTAAGCTCTGAACGTCCATCGCCTCCACCAAGGGTCAATGGCTCTTGGGGTTTGTCACGTTCTTGGGTTTTACAGAGCTGAGAACAACCTGGCTACCATGAGGTGAGCCAGGGGTTAAGGTTACTTATCGTGTGAAAATATTTTTGTGGCCAGGCCAGCAAAAGCAGGCAGAGGCTTTGCCTTGTCCCAGCTATCATGAGGCTGCCTCGTGCCAACCGCTCTGTGCAGCTGGGTGCAGGGCAGGGGAGTGCAGTGGCATGGGCGGCTGTGCTGGCACCGGCAGCTGTGCTGGCGTGGGTGGCTTTGGCCGTGTAAGTGGCAGCCAGCCTGGCAGAGGGTCATGCAGTGTGAGAACTGCAGGACAGGGCAGTGAGAGAGGCAGCCCAGCAACGGGGCATCCTCCGGCTCAAGGAATCTACCAAAGTGCAACCAGATATGCCCTTCATCCCACGATTATTGTAATGAGTTAAAAAAAGGGACCTGCCTGCCTGAGCTGGTTATCCAGCTAAGCAGGCAGGGCTGTGCCTTTAAGAGTTCCCGGCACAACTGCAGACAGGCAGGGCTGGTCTTGGCACCTGTACTGGGTCCTCTGAATCTCTATTCAGGAGTAGCTATTGTGCTTTGAGCTTATGCTTCACCTGAAGCCAAGTGATTTTTTTTCAAGTTCAGACATGCCCACTGGGTGCTCATAACTTTAACTACATAAAAGATTATAGTGGCGGCTAAAAACTGACGGAATCGAGCCCTTAAGCATTGTCTTCAATGCGGTTTTGCGAAGAACACAGCATTGTTATTTCTGAGGTGGCCCAAATGTCACCTGGTCTCTGAAAATCCCAGGATGACCAGGGAGTTTTGTGATGGCAGCCTGCAGAAGCCTGCTATGCAGCTCAGGGCAGAGGTGACACCAGACAGGGGTGTTTGCAGGAGGATTCAGCCAGAGGCAGAGGTCGTGGGGTGAAGGTGACAGCAGCTCCATCTGCAGCCCCCAGGTTACAGCACTGACAGTTTTGCCAAAGCAAGAGCTAAAAAATTCCTGCCACATCTGCTGTTAATTAGTAACTACTTAGATGTGGGAAAGGCAAAAACTGAGCTGCCTCTTGCGGAGTACCGTACGTACTTCCAGCGTAACAATAGGTTATAGAATGTTACAGCTCACGGCAGTTATCATTTGAAGAGATGTTAAAGTTTTGTTGTTTTTTTTCTCTTACAAAGGTATATAGGATATGCACGTTGCATGTTACATCACTGTTTTCATACAGAACTCCAAATAAAAGAAAAAGGCTGTGTTTGTGCTCTCCATAACTTAAAGCTTTACCTGGGAGGCATAAATACAAAAAAAAATAAACCAAACTGATTTTTTTTCCTTGTCAGCCTCCTCCCATATTTTTTTCTCCAGTGATCTATAAGGAGAAAAAAATGTCACCAGCCCCCAAGAGAAGCCATTAACAAATCCTTTCTTATCTTGCAGCTGAAGTAATGACATCTTATTGACAGTGCAGCAGAACAAACAATGTCTTATTGAAAGCTCCAATGCTGGAGGATTTGGGCTGTCCTCAGGACTCGAGTCCAAGTAATGAAAACAGGTTTTGCTACTAAATCAAAGACAATGACTCTACTAGTTCTTCACTGGCCTTTGGCAGTCCCAGGCATACAGAAGGTGCATGTAACTCGTTGAGGTATCACCTGCACTACAAACTCATATTAAGCACAGGGACCTTACTACGAGAAGGATGCCCAATGTAGTAAGCAGTCAAAGTACGATCTATGGCACGTGTGGGAATGGTGCTGGAACTTTTTCTCACCACTGTACTTGACATATGGATGGGCCTAGAAATACAGGTCCATCCATTTCTTACAGCTCAGTTTAGCCTCATCAGAGCCTAAGGCAAGTTATTTGCTGATTTCTGTAGCTCATCAAATTAATTGGACCAGCTGTGGACATTTTTGATGAGCAAACATGAGTTGGTGATCTGGGGTTTTTTCTTCATGTCTGTGTGTGATCTTATTAAAATTCTTAATGTACCTTTGTTCTTTAGATAGATTCTCCTTCTCATCGGGCACTCACAGCACCCTGCGAGCAAGAAGGTATTTTTGCAAAAAAGAAGAGTCAGAGTTAGGTCCATTGTATACATATGGCTTTGTACAGATGAAAAATCAGATGGAAAATGTAACCATGCCTCTCAAATGCAGCCAGGCAAAAGGGAAACAGAAATGTAGAAAACAGATATGCTGTAGAAGTGCTCCCTACGGTTTCAACTAATCTAAGCTACCTCTGTCATAGTTCAACCGCCTCCTGTGTTCCTAAACAAGCTTTTCTGCACATTTCTCTGTGATCACTTGTGTTTGTTTGACGTCCTGGAGAAGCAGGTCAAGATGCATAACTGGTAGAGACCTAACTGAAATCATACAAATACCAAATATTTATCTGTCAGTTTAGCACACGGAACCACCTCATCACAGGACCAGACAGACACAATTGCTGGCACATGGAAAGATCAGGACATGGTGTCATGGCACAGCAGAGTAGGGCAGCAGGACCCACCTGGATTGATAGAAACTCTCATTGTTCCTGGCTGGGGAGGTGGAAGAGGCAGCTGAGCGGGTCTAACAGATCTCTGCTACCAAAAGGGTTCTCGCTCCTCTCTCCACCATCCTTCACCACACACTTCTGCACAACATTCCTCAGGTCTTTTGTGAAGATGATTCAACTGACCAATCCAGCAGAAAATGACCCCCATTTTTATCTATTCAATTTTATTCTGGATCAGCAGGTGAAACTGGCTCAATACAGATCCAGCCAGCACCAGAACCAGTGCAAGGTGTCAGGGAGTACACAACCAGACCTGGTTTTGAAAATCAGACCTGTCTTTTGGAGGGCAAGGATGTATTAGATCAGCTGAGCCATCCTAAGTCTTGCACAGGATGAACTGCAGCTGTCACAGTTCCATTACTAAGCAGAAAAGGAACTCGGTTTACAAATGCTTTTTCTTCTCCTTGTCTTTGTTTGTGTGTATACAAAGCCAATGCATCACATCTGTACAGCACTTATATAATGGACTAACACAGAATGTGAACATACGTTAGGAAAGCGCTCGATTTATCAGTATTAAATTTTAAAGATCTTAGATTAAATATAACTTTTTCTGTTGTTGTTGAGTAAACAAAGGTTAGTATTGTCTGTGCTAGAGCAGGAGTGAGCAATATGTGATGTCTTGGCTTATGAGTGTGCATCTTCAAAATGAAGAGCCAAGGCCAGAAGAAAAATAAAAGGGGGGCAAATTCAACCTCCTTGAGGAAGCTAAATGGCCACCATGGCTTGGCCAGGAGTATGCTGGAGGACCTGTGGAAAATTGTTCTCGGGAGTGGCTTCACAGAGAGACGCTAACAATGTCGACAAACAGCTGGTTCAGGAAAACCACTTCCACTTTCCATATATCCCTCTTTGGTTAAAGATGAATTCTAGGGAAAATAAAAAAAACCTTATGAAATATTTAAATGGACTTTTTTGAATAGATAATTTGTATTGTACTGCACTGTAATTCTTGCAATAACCAGTCAGGACACTCCTAGTAGATCTCCTCCAATGTTTGCTGCTCTAGCTCCTCCATGAGTGTTAGTGGGTCTGTGCGACACCCTCCTTGGAGATCATTCCCATTTTAACAAGCAGGAGACAACCTGGGGATTCAGACAATCAAGCCCAAAGAGACAATCTTCAGTACAATGAACAATAGGCTCACCAAATTCCCTCTTCTGTGCCCAGGAAACATGCATCAGCCTCGGATTTGAGGTGGATCGTTTTTCTCTCCTTCAGATTCAGGATTGCCTGGTTTGTGCATTATCTGATAAACATACACTGATTTGCCTTGCTTTTATAAAAAATAAAAATACATGACTCACCTACTTCCAAATCCTGGGATTAATCCGATTTGGGCAAAAAATCCCAGATCTTTGTTTTCTCCTGTTGCTTCTGGCTTTCACTTGGTCTTGCAAAAAAAAAAAGAGAACTCACTAGAGCTGCACTTTGTAGCATATGGTCAGAATGGCACACAGGCAGTTCTTCCTCTCTGCCTCATGCTGGTGGTCTCTCTCAGGCTGACATCCTAAAGCAGCAGTATGCTCATGAGAATCCTGCACCACCACATCCAAGTCCAACATCTGGCCCTAGGGGCCAGCCTCAGACATAAGTCTAAACACTTACCACTCTTTACTCCATTATCCTTTTTTGCTTTATCTTTCCACTGTGACAAGAGTTTCATCTCTTCAAATATAAACATCTTCTGTCTTTAAATACCAACAGCCTCATATGGCCTATCTATAATTAAGCTGTTATTAGAGTAGCTTGCTTTCATTTCAGAAATGACTATTGTAATTCAACAAGGACAAAAATCCCACAAATTATTGTGTGATTCTTTGCATTGATTTCATTTATTCCTGTTGTCTGGCCTTAAATTAGATTATGACTTGAAAGGTCAGGGTATCCTGTAGATGAAATTTTTGATTGTGCAATACTGGAAGAGTTAGAAAATTGTAACCATGTAGTCTGAAAAAGTCATTTATTATTTTACTTAAACAATCTCCATAATTCAGTCCATAGACTCCTTAAATCGAAATTATGTAATGATTTATCCTCAGTCATACCTCTAATATGTGAACAGAAACATTACATTCATCAAACTGTAACAGATAAATCTAATCAAATCTTTTCAACAATTCTAACTCCCGTAACCTCAGGTACATCACAGCTATTCTTGACGTTGACAAACATTTTTGCAAAGAGGAAATCTCTTGCTCAGTATAACCAAGTATGATGAATTCTCCCTGTCTTTTGTTCTACAGCAAAACCGCTGTTTCCAATCTACATTCCCAAAGGATCTTCCCCATCTATGGTGAATTTCCATGAAGCACAGAGTTCTTCAAAAGTTGCTGGAAATGTACTTTGCAGAAAGATCAGAAAAGTCATTCCTTTTTGGATATGACTGACACAACAGAATGAGAGCTGTACTGTCTTCCGGATCAAGAAGGTCCATGGTGAAACAAGACATTGAGCTTAATTTTTATTTTCATTAAATAAAAACTGCAGAAAATATAATTACAACTATCAATGAGCTTCAAATATAATAAAGGGGGAAAAAGAAATAACAAATACATCTATTCTAAAATGATCACAAGTAAAGAAAGACAATAAAGGACACCAGTGACCTCGTAAACAGTCCCATGCCTTGCCCTTCTCTAGAAGACCCCATCTGTGTGTAAGGTGACTCACAAATAAGTAGTCCAAGACTTACTTTCTAACTTCTTTTTTTTTTTTTTCTTTCTATTATAAAAATCATATTATCAAATCTCTTAAAATAATGGCTGAGAAGACAAACTGTACTGCTAGGCTGATATTCATCTTGGTGCATGTGCAAGCCCAGGTGTTCCAGGGGGTCTCTCCCTAGCAAGGGCCAATACTGGGGTCAGGGCATTCCTCCAGCCTGGCTGATGGCACCACCACTTAAAAGCACAATAAGAAAAATAGGCAGTGAGGGCAGAGGGAGAGGCAAGCCACAGGGCCAAGTTTCACCTAAATCAGCATGATAATCACATTTCTTCACAGAACATTGTCCTTAACTGAGGTTGTTCTTAGCCTGATCCTTAATAAAGGGGATAATAGCTCATGAGAACAACAGTCACAGGAGATATTTCTAGTCAGCTTTTGTTCTTGTACTTGGCCAGTTTATGTGCAGCCTAAGGGTATAAATAGAGAGACTATAGAGGGGATTAAGAGACTTTCTTTCCAGCAGGGCTCATGTGCCAAAGCGATGACTCTATTAGCATTGTTTGCCCTGAAAGGTTTGTTTCGCTCAGAAATCAGCACAAAAAGCACCAAAATCTTTCCTGAGGCCCCATTTTCTCCTGTGAAGGGTGAGGCTTCAGCTGTGGTTCTAAATACTTCCGAGTTTATCCTTCCACCTGGGACAACACAACCACACTTTCCACCTCCAGTTTGCAGACTATCGCAAGGGACAAGGTTTCAATAGCAATGTTACACCCTTACAAGCTCCACATCAGCACAGTCACTTTTCAACTACAGCATTTTTACACTGAATATTATTGGATGAATGGATATTATTGATGACTGTGGCCTTTCACTTGCCTGTGCTAAGGAGACAGCGTATAAAACATCTCCTGTGTGCTGTCACCCCACCAGAATGTGATAGAGGATTGGGAAAAGAGGGATTTAAAGGCTAAGCCTCATCTCCCCAAGTCTTAGGGCTCTAGAGTGTAGATATCTATGTATCTGAGCAAGCCACCCCACGATCCTTTTTTAATTAACAGAGGAAAACAGGCACTTTTCAGGTGTGATACTTCTGATCCGCTTTGATTGACACTGGGATGTGGTGAATCACCCAGAGGTAACCAGAGGTAAATGGGAATTGGCTCAGTTGTCTGCAGGTGACCAGGTAAGGTTGTATTTCTGCTTCTGTTCTCTATCACACATGGACAATTTCATTTACTAAGCCCCAACTTCTCACCTTTCCTTTCCTTTCCTTTCCTTTCCTTTCCTTTCCTTTCCTTTCCTTTCCTTTCCTTTCCTTTTTAACACAATCTCATCTTTGCAAAGCTTTTTACAATGGAACTATTCGCCTTTCTAGAGATAGATCTCTCACAAGCACAAACATCATGGAGAGGCACAGCAGAAAGTGCAGTGACTACCTGTGGAGTAAACAGCAGGAAAAAGACAACATGGCCTCATTCATCCCCAGAGGAGCAGCAGCATCTTGCTCCACACTAGGCATATAATGAAATCCACCAAAATGTTCTCACAGATGGTTACTTATGACCACAAGATTGAACAACTCTTTGGATCAGCTCTAAGTCCCCAGCACACCAGAGGAATGTTATCGCTAACAATGTTCCCACAGATCCATCATTAAGCACTTTGAAAAACTGATCATTTTGATTCTGACCAGCCATGTGGTGGGCACAGTCTCGCTGGTGTGCCATAATGGGCTGTATGATCCCATCTGATATGTGCAGCGCTCAATTTAGCAACTAGAAACAACAGTCTGCATGACAGGGTAATCATTCATCTGAGGTGCCTTGTGCAGTGCCAGGCTGAAGGCTGAGAGCCATCTAAACAGCTAAGTGTGAATTACTACACCATAACTCAAAGTCAGGGGTATCTTCTATTCATCATTTATAGAGCTGTGTATTATTAATATATGCAGAAGCAGCTGTCTCTTTCTCTGGTGAAATTTGCTTTTGTGAGCAATTTGGGGGAGACCAAGGAGATGAAGCAGAAGCCCAGCAGAGCCTTAGGAAATGACGAGGAAAGCTGCAGAAGTAGGTCACGAAACCTCTCAGTAGATAGATGGGTCCCTCCTTATCTGGTATAAAGGAGTTCAGCCCCGGTCCCATTGACTCCATTGCAGCTGCACACTGGTATTTCTTGAAGGTCTGGCCTATGATTATTTAAGTATAAAGAAATAGCCCTCAACACACCCCAATTACAAGCCCCAAAGACATATTGAGTGTGCAGTAACACCAAGCAGGACATGCAACGTGCTGCAATAACAGTAAAATGTGAATGTTCTTCCAGACATCAGGCCAAAGTGCTTCAACTGCTGCATTATGAATACATTTCAGAGATGAAGCTGTCTCTATGTATTTATAGAACAGATATTGCTGCCTTATTCACTGGTCTGTGTTCTTTGCTTATCAACACATTAGAGCTGCCCTCTAGGACTTCTTCTGCTTGAAGACTGAATCTCTGAACCACTCTGGAAGATTAAAAAGCACTCTTGGTTTTACAGAAATCAGCTCCAGCTATTTAAACACCTAATTAATTTCATGGCAAGCATTTCCCAGCATTTTTTTTCTTTCCAGTCTATTTACAGGCCTGTTGTCTGCAGTGCTTTCCAATACAGCAAGACCTGCTTGTTTAACCTGCTAACATTTGTACATCAGTTGCTCTGTAGAGAAAGCAAGTTAAAGCAATGAATTATCTATGTCTTAGCTACCTTTAAAATTAAGTATAAAAGAAAAAAAAAAATCACTAGAGCTGAATGGGAAATATTTTCTCTCCACAGAGAGTTTCTGAGTCCGAACTGGTTTATATTCCACAATCAAAGGCAAACCCAAAATCTTGGGAAGTTTTCCACAAGCAGACTTAAAAGCCTAGAAAATACTGGGAGTAAAGCATTTTCACCTGAGATTTGGGGGAAGCAGATTGAGGTTCTTATGCCAATACGTAATTATCTAAAATGACAGCATAAAATTATTTCATTAGAAGAAACTGAGGCAGTCCTTTCCAAGTAACTCTTGTGCCAGCTACCATCCAGTATCTGGGTGCACTCCTGCCAAGTTTGAAGCTGGAGAAGTCTGATTTGAGTCAAAGCCTTCAAGCATCCCAGGATGGACCCCAGACACTCACCCATAGTGGGAGGAAGAGGAGACCAGTTCCTCCTTGCTCCTCTTTTCTCTCCTCTTTCTTTCTGTCGAGCTTGGACTAGAAACACCATACTTTAGCCAAGAACCTTTCTGCAAGGATTTGTGTGCATTAGTAGAAATAAAATATATTTTGCATTAACAGATTCAATCGAGGTTAATCCGCTTAGTGATGACAAAAAAAAAAGAAAAAAGAGTAAAAGATATTCATGACATTAAAAATATGTGAAAGCAAATATATATATTCATATTGATCTACAGATCTCATGATGTGAAAACCGACATAATTCTGTAATGCCCTAAGACCGAAGTATTGCTGACAAAATATAGTTAAGTCCATAACATAGAGCAAGTAACACCAGAGCAAGCAATAGCTAACTTTTCCTAGCTTTGTGATGCAATTTAGCTGAAACAAAAAAATCTAGATGTTCTGTGACTCTTTCCCATTAGTGACATCAATATATATTTTGAGACCATTTATAGACCATTTAGATACTGGCTGGGACTGAAAATTTTACTTGTCAGACAGAGTTTATTTTAAGATTGTTTCCATTTTGCTTTTAAGCTGATTTTCAGAACTCTGTATCTGTCAGGAAGTGCATTTGATTTTTATCCTTGCTGGAAGGTTTGATAAAAATTGAATCAATGCTTTATAAGTTTATTATAACCTGTAGAAGGGTGGACAAAGTTCTATAACTTTTGTATAAATCATTTTAAAAGAAAAGCAACATAGATGCTGTGTGAGTGTTGAGATTCACATTTGTAAACTTAAGTATTAGAGGAATTTTCAGTCAAGACATCTGAGTGCTTTTAGATCTGGGTCTTAGGTATGCACGCAATGTGACTGAACCAATGTTCAGGATTATAAACTAGGAAAAAGCAAAGGACACAAAGAAACTTGCAATTTTTAGAAAAACTTGGATATTGACATGAGTTACAAAGGTCTACAATATTTCCCAATACATAGCTTACATTTATTACTGGTATTTTAGCTTAGAAATAAAACAAGATGTACAACACTGCATACAATGAAGTCCTGATTTGCATTGCTTTTTAAAAGACTGGCTTTATTTTAAAACCCGTTTTCTTCGTTGTAAAACCTGACTAGTTTTACTAATACTAGCACAAGTATTCTCACTTCTTTGGGAAGCCTTGAGGCATGGCTTGGGGGTAGGAGCCCAGTCTGGCACCACCAGTGATATCTTGCCCTTGGGTTTCTCATCTCTCTGGTTACCCCCTGCTTCTGCAACACCCCTGAGATCTTTCTGAGGGCTTGTTCCAGTCCCAAGGAACAGCTGTGTGTCCAAGCTGGGTTTCTAACCACACGCTGCACTGCTAACAGAATCGGCTCTCTGGGATGTTTTTCAATCTTCTTGCTACAGCTGACTGGGAATCTTTCAACAACATCTATTTTTCTTCAGGAAAAAATGTGAGATCATCTGAAGGGAAACATCAAGCAGAAATAGACTGGTGGGAACAGAGTGGAAGAAGCTGGGAAAAGAAAAAAAAACACACCTTATTTTCTCTTAGGAAGGTGGGATTTCTGCTGAAGTCCTGAGAGACACACAGCCCCAGTCACACAACACCCTCATCTGCAACAACCAACAGCTCCACAGCGTACGAATTAATCTGAAAGAAGAATCCAAATTAGGTGTTTGGGGGTTTTTCCTACAGCGGGAAAAGTAGGCAGTGCCACTAAGAAGCTAAGTGGTTCCTGAAGGGGCTGGGAACAGCTAGAGCAGGTCGGAGTGATGGGGCACTCCCTGGACCTTTTAGGTGCGAAGGCAGCCCCATGCTGCCAGCCTGGCTCCAGCCCTCCTGCAACACCTCACCTGTGGCCTTCACCAAGCCATGCAATGGCTCCACCACCTTAGCCAGCCTGCTAGGTTTTGAAACATTGATAAAACCAAAAATAGGAGTAATGAGTGGATAACCCCACTTTATTTCCAGGGCCGGTGAAGGAGTGGCTTAGAGCACTTGCCACAGGCTGTCCTGGAGTGGAGGTAGCCTTTCCTCTACCCTTGGGTCTGAAATCACTTACCAGGGGGCATTCTGGGGGTTCAGTTGTGGAAAAGTCCCCTACAGCATCCAAGATACCACTTGCATGTAACGCACAAGAGGTGTGGCACGCGTGTCTCTTGTCTGTGCAGTAATGAATAAGAAGATTTTAAAGGGACTTCCTCTAAGCTATGTGAGTCATCTGGAACCAGGCACCGTCATCTTTTTTCCAAACTCAACACCATTAGCTACTGAGAGACTTGGTTGCTCTTTCACACTTTTGTAGCCTATTTCTTCAGAAACATCTCTCTAGGCCTAATAAATGGTAATTTAATGGGTTGTTTCCTCCAATATCCACCTTTTACTGGCTAAATGCAATGCAGTTTACCCATCTGATAGATTAGGAGAGCAACTCCTCCTTGTGTAATGTAAAGCCCATAAGTCACATACCACTCTCCACTTCATCTAAAGGTGCAGTGTGGAGTTTCGCTGCACTTTCAAAAATCAGGGTGAACAGGAGCAAGGCAGCAGCTAGATTCTTTTTCCTATGCTCAGTTATCTTCAGCACTTCTGATTTTAGGTGCTTCGCTTTTAGTGAATTTAGCCCACCCCACCCCCGTCTCTCAATCCTTCCTCCCTTTACCTGCAGCGAAAGGCAGCTCCAACAAAGTTCAGAATTGCCTATCTGTCAGAAGCAAACCTGCCATCAATAATTAACACACTCCCAAATGACACAAGGCTAATGGCAGCAGGGCAGGTCCTGGCCATTCCCCAGGGCTACGTGAGGAACCCCCTCTCCCGCCAGAGACCCCAAGACTGCTGTTAATAGTGAGCAGACACAGCCACCTGCCCACACTTCAGCAATCCAGCACCATCATCTAACAAGCTACAAGACTGGAAGTTGCCCACAGAAGCATTCACAAAGGCAATAATGAAGTTATTTAAGCAGCTTATTTCTGCCCTCTGGGATAGAGGCCGTTTTGATGTGATCTAATATAGGGTCTATTTCTAAAATGCAGCGTGTGTTGAAAATGGGCTGCAAAATAATGCTGTTAGCGGAGGTATTAAAGATAAACAGTTATTAGCAACAGTCTTTCAGCTGACTACTAAACTGTATGGAGCGGAATAATGATGAGAGCATTTCACAACTGAGGCAGCACAAGTTACATTATAAATTTCAATATGCTGCCATGCTACATGAGTTACATTAAATTATTTTTCCTATATTTGAACTTATCAGTTGTTCCCTCTTTCTTTAAACAGGACATTCTCCCATGCAAGATCATTAAAAGCCTATTAACATGAAAAGGCAACTCACTTTGAATGTTAATAAAATACAAACACAGATTGTTACACTTGTCTTCCTTCTTTTGTTTTGGCCAGACACATTTTTAAAGACTGGTTTCTCTGGGAGGAGTGGTAAATAGCTGTCCCTCCTCACTTGCAGCAATGCAGGGCAGTTTTTTAATGCCATTATAAAATAATTTACCATGTATCTTTACAAATTATCCTTTGCATCCATACTCTGAACAGTAGGAATCTTTCAAGTTGAGAAAATCTCACAAGATAGGAAGACAATTATGCCACGCTTTCTATCATTTTTCTATTGAAGATCCCTTGAGAAAATTTTACTCAGTCTAAAAGCAAGTGACATTCTAGAAAAGAATAAATATACAAGACATCAGTTCAATAAATGTGAGCCAGAGGTTAGGATGGAAAAGTTTATATATTCTTAATTATAGCTTAAAACAAAAAAGTGATATATATATATGCAAACACTAAATTTCAGAAGTTCACCTGAAAAAATATTGTAATTGTTGCATGAGACTATTACTTTTACACTTAACTTTTCAACTGATCTTTCACTTCTTGACATACATTACAATCTGGCAATCTATTATTTTGGGCCTAAATAAGCATTCCCACACTCAGTCACCAGAAAGCTCATTCTATGTGCTTTAGGTGACACAAACCTGTTCTTTTTGTCTGGGTGTTAGGAAGGCACATTCTTCTACATAGACTTTACATAGTCTTTTATTCTACTATTATTTTTGTCCACATGTATACTCAATTTTCACATCAACATCCCAAATCCACTCAACTCCCTATAAACCAAGATCTGTACGACTGTATAAATTCCTTAGATGAACTCACCTAAGTCAATTTAGCATGTACAAAGGCCTGGAGAACACAAAGAGGGGCAGTTGTAGAGGGCTATCAGATAAAGCATCCCAGCATCTTCTTTACAGATGCTCTCTCTCCCCAAATCCACTTTAATGACTGTACAAACTATTTCAAGTGAAATGACCTTAATTAAGTCAGATAAAATGAGAAGAAAAATAGAACAGAAATATAGCAAAATAATATAGTAAAGGGAATTTTAAAAATAACTAAAGGAAACCTCTCTGCAGAGTGCATCCCATCCAGCTCCAGCCCTTTCACTTTGAACTAGGGGGTGCCCCAGTTTTTGCAGGGAGCTCACCTGCAATCTCAACCATCACTGAAATCAGGCTGAAGTAGCTCTGCGAATTACTGCAGACAAGCCCTTTGATATTAAAAGTAAAGACCCTGCAGAAGGAAAAATGGGAGTTCCTTATACACCTACAATCTGTTCTTTTGGGGGGAAAGTTGTTGATACTGTGTTTGAAGTGATAAGCATCATAAAGCTCCGTGCCTAGGGCTCTACGCTACATATTTAAGCTAAAGATAATTTTAAAAAGCTAATCATAGAAGGTTGTAAAACATCATCTGGGCAGTGCAGAGGCTAGTCTGGTTGTTTTTTTCTTCCTGTGGATGTTTACAAATTTGAGTTTACTTTGGAAACTAAATGATACTTCAAAACACAGGAGAGTTAAGAATAAAATTCCCATTACCAGCTGTTAGCAAGAATGATCAGTGTAAATCTCTTCATATTAAGACAAGAATAAAGTCCTAGAATATGAAGATCCTCTAAAGAAGAATGAGAAGTTACAAAGAAAAGCCCCAGAAACTCTTATCTCCCAGGAGGCAGGGATCCACCATCACCTCCAGGGCTTTGTTCCTCCGAACAGGTCATGATTCCCTGGCACCAGTCCTGGCCCTTCCTGACCACATTTCTCCCCGCAGGTTTTGCTGGGCAGTAAAAGGACCAGCTGGGATACACAGCCCAGGCACAAGAGATGCATTTTCACCATTTCTGGGACTTGCCGGGCTATTACAAACCCAGAGGTGCTGTAAGCGAACCACTGATCAAAAGGTGAGGATGTGGCACGCTTCATCCCCATTGCTGCTGAAGCTGCACAGCAAAAAATGAAAAATTCATCGAATGAAGTACACGGACATGAAATTTGATTTACTGATTTACTGAGAAAGGCCAGAGCTATCATCGACTGCTTAGGGAACTCATTTGAGTTAGTCTTTGAAGATTGTTACGATGGTTGTTTCCTATGAAATACAGAGGTACGAGGTGGCATATATTCAGGACTTAGTCTCATGATACCTCACTATCACCCCCAGAGCTACCAAACACCAGCTGAACCGTGGTAACTGATTACATGTTTCTGCTGTCAGTCTGCTGCAAATGGGTGAGAAACAGCATTTGCTCTGACCCACTTTCATCCCTTTGTGAGATACCGGTTTCCACACTGACCACGGGATACGTACACACACTAGGCTGACTCTCACGCCTCAGATGATGCAGGATAATGGCTTGACTCAAGCAGCTAATTCCCTGGTGTGGCTGAAGCCTCAGACACCTCAGCCTTGCTTTTCCCTGGGAAGCATGTTCGCTGCCTCTCCTTGTGCATGGTTCTTCTGTCCAGGGAACCACACGCCCCGCAGAAGCAGCCAGGCATCTTCTTACATGCTGGCGCAGGCTCTCAGTGAGCAAGAAGCAATTAAGGGAAATGAACTTTTACTTCAACAGTGAAAGCAGAGGAGGTCAGGTCTCCTGATTCCCAGCTGTGTGTTATAACCCTGTAGCGTGAAACAAGGTTGTAAAAGAGCGAGCAAGTCCAAACTTCATTCTCAGAAAGCAAGCAGTGCCAACAGAGCAAGAATTTCCTAATCAGTTAGTCAATTATCAAATTGCTCATCCAAATAAAAGCAACTTACTATATAATATTGAAACACTGGCACAGAAGCAGTAGCTTAGACCTTTGCCAGCCCAGGTGAGTGCCCCAGACAGCAGGTACAGTCAGCCATCTCTAGGCTGTGTGTGCTTCTTTGGAACCAATGCATATTTTAAATAGAGAGGTGAGACGACTAGTTGCAGCTGGGAAAGCTGCATCTCACAAAGCCTTGTCACCTACCTGTTTATCAAAGCAGTTGTTGGAGACAGACACACAAAAGGTATTTTAAATTATTTCAAGTAGAAGAAAAAACCAAACAACCCCAAACCCTAAGCTGGGTGTCTTGCAACCAAAAGCAGCACCCAGTCATCACTCGCTTCAGCTGCAATCAGCTAGCTCAAGTCACCATCCCAGCAGACGACTTACACCTGTTTTTTGTCATGTTAGGGTTTTGCTTATATGATGAGCTCATAAGGCAAACACCAGTGGTAGGCAGGAGGTGGAGGTGGGAATGTCAGGGTGTAGAGCACTCCATTTAGCAAAAGCAATGAGCTGCTAGAAAAGGTCAATACATGTCATGTAGTTTTAGCCTATTTCCATTCATGCCTTTCAAACTTTGATGATTTTAGTGTTACATTAGTCCCTAACTTATCCCAAAACGTGCTAGGTGTCAGCTATAGGAATGAGGCGTAACTCAGAAAGGATGGATTTTGAAATAGCACAGTAGGACATCTTTTAAAAGCTCTGACCCCTCCCTAAGATGAAGTTATTTACAAAAACTTCTCTTCTGGATAAGGTATAGCTGGGTTTGGAGTCAAGATAGGAGCTGTTTCTCTATTGGTGAAGAAATTAAGTGTCATTGATTCAGGGCGCCCATATGATTCTGGTGCTGGCAGATACAGATGCAGGAGCACAGGAGCTGCAGCCATGGGCTATCCCACCCTGTCCATCCCACCCCAATAGCAGACAGACGGTTGGCATTAGATATTATCAGATCCTCTGCATTAAGCAGGGTTGGCACAATGCATGTGCCACATTATGATTCCCCCTAAACCCCAACTGATGTAGGATGTTGTAAACGTGCAAACTGACCTGCTAGCAGCAATCAGGGGCAATTTACAGCATGAGGCTGGGAGGGCAGTAGCTCTCTAATTACCACCACTCATTGAGGCACTCAGCCTGACTCCACGGGTTGAAGAAACCAGAGTGCAGCCTCTCCCAGCTTTACCAGCAACTCTTAAAACCTAGGAAAGTCTTGTAAAAAAGCACAATATCTTCAAACGCTAGTTATCATCTTGCTCGTGGATGTTTGTGTATTATGTGGAAAAGTGTCTCCTGTTCCTCTGGTTTGGAACATTCTCTGACTTTCTGTGACTACCCTTATTTTCATGGGTAGAAAACAGTGACAGCATCTGCCCCTGCTCTATCTTCCCTATATCAGTGTTTTTTCAGCCTTTATACCCCGAAAGCCAGAAGAGGCACAGGGCAGAAAACCCAGCTGTGCAGACAGGCAGCAGGGGGAGGCATGTAGCAAGAGCTTAATTTGATTAACTTGTCATGGACCTCAAAAGGTCCTTTAGCAGATCGCAAGGGGGGTGTGGATGACTATTTTGTCTCCTTTTTCTATGTCTCCTTTTTATTTGTCTCATCTGTAAGGGATACAACTCCAACCTTATCAATCTCCCTTGATATGAGAGTTTTCCTCTGCTCGAATCATGCTTGTCACCCTTCCCTGAACCCTTTTTAATTCTCTTGTTATTACTTTGAACAAAGATGGATGGAATAGCAGAAGCAGTTCTCCAGACACACAACTTGTGAACAGTAGAAAAACAGGTCAAGGCTAGACTGAACTCTGGAGGAGCTCTGGCGAGGTCAGTGGAGTTACCTCAGAAATGAGCATACTCCAGTTACGTTTTTTTGCCAAATGGAGTTTCCTTGGCATTGCTTAGGCTATAAAAAACAGCTATTGCTGACAACAGGTTGCGTGCAACTGAAGGCAAGTCAAACATATTTTATCTGTAAATGTGGATACACACAAGCTGTACTGAGCACTTTAGCAAAATCATGCCTAAACCTGTCTGTACAGAATTGCAACACCCAACCAGAGAAATGATCTGGCTATTTCAAACCCCTATTTAGTTCACAGAAGGGACAAGAAATCCACTACAAATTAATTAGGGGCCTGCCTTTTGTTCCCATGGCTTGTGTGAGCCAGTGCTGTCTAACAAGGTTGACATTTTCTCATTCTCCATGTAAAGACATTTTTTTATTTTTACTAAATCCTTGATTTTCATGCATCAATCAATACCATAAATTAATAATGCACCACTCAGGATATGCTGCTTTTCACTTCTATTTCGAATTGCCTTGTTTTGGCATTATGCTGAAGAGTGAATAGGAGACCTTGATTTTCTATAACATTTATTATTTTGTGCATCTTTCACTCCATATTGACTCTATTCATGCATTTACTTTCTATCTGCTTGCTGCATCAAGCAGCTGTGGTCCCTTCAGCTCTTTATACAGAAGAATTTCCAGGCTTTTAGATGATGCCTGTTGGTGCGGCAAGACTCTACTTTGTCCAACTACTCTGTAACATAAAGGAAACTTGATGCAATAAAACTAACCTTCCATTAAGTATAATAATGTTATTTTTGTGTCTGTTCTTGGGCTTCAGTGACTTTCAATCAAGTATTCAAATTTGGATCAGTATCTTCTGTGGTGCCATCCTTCCTACCACCCTAAAGTCCTTGCAGTCTTGATCTCATCCCATGGCAGCTGACAGTAGTTATTCCAGCCCTTCTCATCTCCTGGGTTCCTTTTCATCCATCTCAGGGCACCATATTAAAAAAAAAAAATAATTAGATGGAGGCACAATCAGATTAAGTGAACTGAGCTGAACCATGTGAAAAGGCAGTGCTGGAATAACCCATTACTGGTCTATTTTACAGCAACACCTTCACGCCCCAGGCCTGCAAGATCTTCCCTCAGGCAGATGTTTTTGACTTGGCAAGGACTATAATTGCTTTCTGTATTAAGGATGCATGGTGCAATACAGTGATTTGTATTCTGAAGACATCTGTAGAGTCAGTATTAATAGAGAAATAACCAGCAAAAGCTGAAACAGATGTCTGCTGATGTGTGTGTTAGTGTCAGGCTCAGAGAAGCTTCCACAATCTTGGATGTCTTAATCAAGTATCAAAGCAAAAGGCTGATGCCCGGTTTTATAAGCGATCCAGGTGTTATGAACCCCTGCAGATAGCCTACTCTCCAGCTGTAACCACAGCCACGGTGCAAACACTGGCCCCCTCTCCTACCTGCACCAGAGCACCCACATCCTTTGCCACCATGAGGCTGGGCTGAGCTGAGCTCAAGAGCTGACCTCCTTCTCTACCAAGGCAGAGAGCAAAGGGCTGCACAGACACTACCTGCCAGCTCCCAGCTGGACTCTGCTGAATAAGAGACTGTCACAGATCTCTGTAAGATTTGCAGTCATACCCAGCCAAAGGGATATTCATGAAATCTCACTTTAAATCCCATTCCAGTTAAAAAATGCTGTCCCCTTGAGATTTTCTTTTCAGTACTTGCAAACCTGCCAGGATTTTTAACATATAAATAGGAACATTTAATAAGAAAACAGGGACATGATTCTAACTCTATCGAAATACATCTGATAGAAAGAGCTTTTAGGAGAAAAAGAATTGAAAAGATTCACTGCTTTTAAAGAACGGTTAAAACCCATCTTTCATTACAGCAAGACCTAGGAGGAATGGCTTTGATCCCTCAATATTATCGTAGCAAAGGCAGTTAATACCTACTTCTAGAGCAGCAGCATTAGCTTTTGTACAGAATTCTTTAAATGACTTCCAGGGCCATTAAAGTCAGTTGTAAAACACCACTGCGTTTACCTAACCAGAATTCCCCCAGCAGGTGACATCGACATGCCTCTGAAGGGGATCCAGGAAAGTCACCAGAAGGAATGGGGAATGCTCTCACCTAGCTGGCTTCAAGGGCCTGGAGGTGAGAGCCTCTACTTCCTTAGCCCCAGGAAGTTGCTGATGAGGCCTTCTCCATTTCCTTGTTTTCTAGGAGCAGAAAGGACACTCATCTGGGTCTGTGGGAGCCTTGGCTGCTCTTTTCTGCCCAAGGGAATTTTAATCTAGATCTTATTGTGGCCACCAGTCTGTAACTGGATGGCACTATCCAAGTTTCTCCTGGTAAATTGTTCCAGTTTCTATAAAACAATTACATGTCTGTTAGGCTGGAAAGCAAGAAAATTGCTCTCTAATGTAGTCACTTGGAGTAGGAGTGGAAGAGGACTGCATTCCAGTTTCTGCTCTCATGATTATACAGTTACTTGACATGAAACATTGATTGGAGAAGAAATCAAAATCTTGATCTGGCAGAAGTTTAGTGGATATCTGAGAATACGTAGCTACTCTCAACAATGGGATAGTGCAGGTCCCAACCTATCATTCAAGATATTAAGGACTCTACTGGCAGAAATGAAGATGGCTAAAGACTTAAGATTCTGCCCTGGTCAGCTAGTGGCAGAGACAAGATTTTAAGTATTTAATGGTGATTTGGCAGTCCCATACACATGTAGAATGGACTAGAGATACTACTTCTTCCAGCTTTCTCTACAACATGAATCTTACGGGAAAGTCCAATGCCTGCAAAGAATGAGGACGCCTCGGACTCATTTAGTCTTGTTGCCTCTCCCACATATAGATGGAGGCATACATGTAGCATACTGCCACTAGTAATTCAAAATTATGTAAATAACGATGTCAGTTTTGAATGACACAAGGAATGAGTTGACCTGATATCTACATAACACTCACCATGGACTACTGGTATAGCATGTTTGCCAAATAAGAAAAATAAACAGGGTTTTACCAAGTGGTTGGAGAAATAAAGCTCACAACTGGCAGACCTGTTTTTAAAACAAAACACACTACTAGGAGACAAGTGTGCCCACCTGTAAGATTATTAAGGTACCATGCAAGACTGGGAAGGAGCTCACCGAAATAATAAGAGGACCACCACTGAAGGGAATGGAAAATCATGTATTTTAAGCAGCCCCAGGAAAATGAAACATCAACAAACAACAATGAAAACAAATGGGCAGGATAAAACGAAACAAAATAAGAACACAGAAAACAGAAAAACCGTAGAAAAGAAGAGCCATCAAGGTCATCAGCTGACAAAAGAAGTCTCTAAAAGCATTTAAATGCCTTTGTGCACTGGAAAAGAACACTCTTCTGCTCATTTACATGTACTGTTTGGGGATATAATTTTTAATTTTTTTGCTTTTTTTTTTTTTTTTGATTGCAGAGCGCTGCAGAACACATTTGCATAGTACATTCCTTTTTTCATAAAGCCCTCATAGAAACTACATGCGCACACTTAGTATGTATATAAACATCTTTTATAATAAGGTAACTCATTCCTTAACTTCATGGTGAAAATTGAAATTATCTAGCTTTCAATAATGAAGAAGAGAATCAGATTCAGGTTAATGAGAAGATTTGTCTGATTAACCTTCTCCACAGTCAATGACTTGTAATGGTCCATCAGTCATCCATGCCTAAGTAGTGTTGCCAAATGAATTCAACGCATGCTCAAACATGTATTTATAGAAACAATCACAGGCCACAAAATAAAATCTGAAACCACATGTTAGACAATGAACATCAGGAAAACCATGCCTAGAGTATTCAAACACCTAAAGGTGCACTTTGCATGACCAAATTGTTACAAGCTTACAGTTTTACTGGTAGTATGTACCTAGGTGAGAATTGAATCATATGAAGAAAAAGGGTCGTGAGCTATAAAAAATCCCCAGAGATTTTAACTTATTAATAAAAATGATTCTGCATAGTGGTGACTGAAAGATAATAGTGCTTAGCAATTGGAAAATTACATTCCTGTATGGAAAATTAGTTGTTGGTCTTAATCCAGTTTGCAGCAGTG
>WEIS01021821.1:14240-43031 GCA_013389965.1 Todus mexicanus | reverse complement strand
TACGAAGCACCAATGCATCACTGTGATGAAAGAATATGCAAGCAGATCGCTCTGGGAGCTCTGTTTAGAATCCTCCAAGGCAAACTGGAAAGGGCCCTCGAACCCTGGCAGAGTGGGAGCAGCTCTGAGCTGGATTTGGTCTTCTACTCCTACGTCAAGTACAGCTATGGGACTTTTTGACTCTACTACCAAGACAGGCCTTTCATACAGACTGAACACAACTGCTTTTGGAACCAGTACTGACTTTGGTACTATGAGTGGAGGAGTGTTTGGAATGTCAGCCTTTGGGACGAACAACAACACTGGAGGCCTCTTTGGGACCATGCAAACAAAACCAGGAGGATTTGGAGCTACCGGCACTGGTGGAGGCCTCTTCTCTCTGAATAGTGCCTTTGCACAGACAAAGCCATCTGGCTTTGGAAACTTTGGAACTAGTACCAGCAGCGGAGGGCTCTTTGGAACCACCAACACCACTTCCAATCCTTTTGGGAGTACCGCTGGCTCTCGTTTTCACCCCACCTGTTTTACCACTGCTCCAACCAGCATGACCATTAACTTTAACCTACCAACTGGTACCAAAACTGGAGTAAAATCCTGTGTGAGCACCAAGATCAATACACAGCACCAATGCATCACTGCGATGAAATAGTACGCAAGCAAATTTCTTGAGGAGCTCTGTTTAGAATGCTGCAAGACCATTCCATGATTCTGTGAACTAGCTTCTTAATGACTATGTGAAAGCTTTGTTAGAAAAATAAATTTAAAAAGAATATATTCCATTTTCACCCCCATGGTTACTTTTTCAGTTGTAGGGGCACTTCTTCCTTGAAAGGCCTGTGTTTCTGTTCTTCCTGGTAAGGCGGGCATTGTTTTATTTTCTCTAACACTTCTGTTTCTTCATATTCAAGAACGCTGTCCTTAAGCCACAAGGTGGTATGTTATTTGTCTGTGAGCAGAAAGGACCTTTCTCACCCGTGTTGCCTGAAAAGTTAATTTCCAGTGGAACATACATTTAGAGAGGCCAAAAAAAATCTATGAGTTAGGGGGACAGCCTGTGCTGCATTGGCTGGTGTCTGGAAGAGATGGCAAAAATCTGTTTTAACATCTTTTTGGTGTCATTCAGACTCAAAGCCTGGGATAAACGGTTCATCTCCCATCCCAAGCTACTTGCACTGAGGGCAGTTCTGGTCCTGACTCTGGTTACTGGACAGGCACACTTCATACAGCAGTTGAAATTCCTCTTCATTTATTATATGAAGGTTAGTGGACCCACCAGAAGTATTACTTGTTTTACGGCTGTATCTGTAATTGGTTTAGCCTATTTGTTAATCTACAGCTGTGCCACTCTGTACTTGGAGGAGATAGCAGGCCTTTCAAAAGAGCTTATATGAAGAGCTTATGAGATAGGGCCTCGAAAAACATGTATTTCTTAAAAAAACAAAGCAAACACCCCCCTTAAAGACCAAGCGGCAACAAAACCCTCTTGATAGCCATATCTGAATAGCTGCAGATACTGAGATCTGCACTGAGTATCTGTATGGTACTCTTCCCAAGAAAAAACTTATGCTGTATTTTGGAAACTTCCCCATACTGTTTTGGGTGACCTTACTGAGCATATAGTCCTGTAAAACCTGCGAACAGAAGCCGGTCATTAACAGATCAGTAGCCTGAACTGCTATTGAACTACTCCAGGCTCAGTAACCTTTGGTAGATATATTGATGAGCCAACACTAATTCCTCAAGCTGTTTATGCTTCATGTTGTCAGAAGACCAGTCTAACACTTTTTCACTCCTCTTATATGGCTGAGAGAACAATAAACTGCATTTTTTTTTCCAAAGTTAGTATTACACTGAAAAACATGTATTCAGCTCATTTCAGCTGCTGTCCTAGTGTTCCAGATGCCCCCAGCTGTACCTGCTGATCACTTGCACTAGTTTCTCTCACCCAGCCTTTATCTTTGTCCATAAAATTGGTAGAAACAGCAGTCTCAGCTGGAGCTTTTTAGCTTAAAAACACTCCTCCAGGTTCGTTGCAACAATATCCTTAGGGACATGACTTGGTAACACTACATAGAACTTTTTTTTTGAACCGTCACAGAGAGCAGCTGTTTGCTTAGTAAGCTTGCTAAAAAGCCTGAGAATGAAAGAGGACTTCTTCGGAGGAGTATCTGGAGGGACCAATTAAATATCGCCCAAAAGTAAGTTTGTTCTATTCATATGCTATGAATTCTTATGATGCTGTCATCAAGGGGTGAACTTTTTTTAGGTACAGTGATATCAGAAACACTGTTTTTAAATGTATATATGTAGATACACAGTGAGCAGAGACTTCTCAGTCCATTGAAAGTAAGTTTTCCTTCTTTATTGCAGCGGTTTGTGATGAGTTATGACTAGATTTGAACTTTTTTGGTGAAGAAAAAAAAAATCTCAATTCCTTCCCAGTTCAGGAGTTTTATGCCATGCACAGACCTGCTTCAGGACCTTGTATCATATCACACTGTGGTCCTCACTGTCTTGCTGTGTCTAGCAACAGGTATGACAGCAACTCCTCATGTAGTCTGCTCTATTCACTGCTGCTGGTTACTCTTCTGCATCAGCCACTTCTCATTTCCCTGGCATGACTTGACTCTAGTATTCTTTGACTTCATGTTATCTCTAAATGTCAGCTGATTGTGAGCCTGCCCTGTAAATGATCATTTGATCCTCAGGATATCAGTGACTAGCTTGCATGTGGACCTTTTCCATCTTTTTTATCCACTTGCCTAGCAGTTGTTTCTTGGATTGTTACATGTGGTGTTAAGTAGTTGCCCTGAGGCTAAGAATTAGAGCTGCTATCTTTAAGAAAACTCCAGCTTCTGTGTCTGTAAGTCCACGTACAACTTGGTCTGTAGGCTCGTGCAGTGTGTTTGCCTTGCTCACCACTGCATTGGGAAGCTCCCTTGCTAATTGTTTGCAAACTGACTTTTTACAGATGGTCTCTTATGTTTTACATCTGGGCACAGAACTCTGGCTGGGATGCCCTTGCCAGGTCTGGCACAGCTGGCTTCACTTCACTTGAGCTGTCTCTTAAGACAACTAGCACAAGGAAAACTGCATGAAAGTATTTGCAGTGCATACAAATCGGCATACAGAATTGCTCCTCCTGTCTGCCTTCTGGCTTGCCATCCCTTCTGATGTTTCAGAAAGCTGGTCTTTCCTGCCTCCTCCCTTGCTTGGGAGTACTGTAAGCTTGCACAGTCATCTCTAAGACCTGGTGAGAAACCACAGGCGAGAGGTTTTGGTATTGCTCTTGAACATTCTGATAGACACAATGCAACTTTTTCTTCAGCATTTTCATGTATGGAAATCGTAACTGAAACTTGAAGTATGGAGATACTTGGTTTGATCAACATGATCAGTAAAATTTAATCTCCTGTGCAAATGCTTTTGTCATCTGAATCTGCTGGCACACTTTGTGTTATTTTGAAAGATCAGAATTTTTGAACGCAAAACCTTAATTTCGGAAGACATAGGTAGGATGTGAGTATTAGTTACCAACTGTAATAGATAATTATTGTCTTGTTATCCAGCTTTAATGTTAAGACACAGATTCACTGGGTTTTTTGGCTGGAGTAGTTATGGTTTTACTTGGCAAATGCAGCTGTCTTGCTGTTTGAATTCACTCAGAAGTGACACAGCAGATTATACTGGTAATCACAGCCAATATGATACAGAAAAAGTGAAGAATTTCAGAATATAGAAAGAATAAGAGGGAAGAGGAGTAATTTTTGTAAAAGATTACTGTTTATTCAAAAATGTGATCTGTGCTTTGTATTGCAAAGATAAAATGGCAAAGGGCCAAGTCATCTTGGGCTCATGTTAGTGTAACTCTGTGGCAGAATAACAATATTTTCCCATTATATCAAGAGATCCTAACCAAGTTCTATCTTTCTTATACTAAACACATATAACCATACAGCATTGAAAACCTCGGACTTTAGAACACTAGATTTAGCAATGGGCAAAATAAACAAGCCAGGAAAGGAGAGGACCGAAATCTGGGTGTTGGTGGTAATTACATCATTAACATCAATCCCAGTTGCCCAGCCATTAGGATAGAGTTCTGTCAGGCAGAGGAGATTTATAAAGCAGTTTTGTAACAAGAGAGACAGCAACTTTTAAACTCCTAGAAACAAACTAGCCAAAGATGGAGCACAGTCTGGGAAAATTGTACCATATGGTCGTGGGTTGTACTGAACCCCACTGCAGAAAATTTGAAAGCCAGACGGGTTTCTGCACCTCCACAAAGGCAGAGTAGGTGTTTGGCGAGCAGACTGGTGGAGGTAATAAAATCATTGTGATGTTCTGCCAGGTGCCATTCTAGTGAGGCTCAGGGCCAAGCCTGAACGAGCTTCCTGGCCCCATATCCCCACGCGTGACTGTGGCTTCTGCTGCATAAGGACCTAGCTTGTCTGCAGAGCCTGCCAGCATCTCCTCAGTGCTGCAGTGGGCAGAGGCTGGTGGATGGAGGCTTCCCAACCATGCTGGAGAGCAGCAAAGGTCTGGAGCCGGTGGTGCTGTCTGCCATCATCACCTAGGCTAATGGTGTACCCTGAGCTGGGAAGGCAGGGTGGGCATCTGCTCTTGGTGTTGGTGGAAGGTGAGGATGAAGGCAGGCACTGACTATGAGAAAGGCTGGGGCTCCTCTGCTGGCACAGCCAAATGCTATTTAGTCTACAGCTCCCAGAAGCTGAAATATGACCCAGCTCTTCTGAAACAATTTAACTTTGAAAAGCTGTGCATCCTGTCTGCACTTATTGAGCTTTAGAGAGCAGAAGGTCTCGTTGGTTCAGGATGCATTGCTAGTGCACACAGCCTTGGACTCAGCTTAGTTTTCCTGTTTGTGAGAGAGATGCTGTGCATATTTCATAATATACAGTGGAAAAAATTCCAAATGTAAGATTTCAACACTGCACGTTTCGGTGAAATTTCTCTTCTCCTAACCTCAGAAGCTAGCTCCACCTGGGTGGGTTAGCACTGGGGGAAGGACAGGCAGAAGGAATTAGTAAAACCCAACTCCTGTAATTTAGAAGCTCTCTCCTGACATAGTTTATATCATCTCCACAAGAGGACTTGGCTAATTTGTTTTGCAAAACCCATTGTTGTCCATACATACTGAATTAGTTTGTTTGAAATGTTCTCTTTAAACTGCTAGGTTTTTAGTGCACACAGAGGCTGGTGATTTGAATCTGTCACAAGGTGCAGGAGTAGAGGATGGTGGTCTGGAGAGTGTGCTTGCCTTAGAGCCATGAAGGAGCTGTTCAGGGTTTTTTTTTCACTCATCACATCCTATAAGTCCTAATTATATTTTTATTCATTAAAACAGCGCACTTAAACACATTTCTCAGTATTGCATTGCCTGGAGCTGTTAGATACTCATACAGAGTAATTGGGTAGTTAAGATACTGTTAAAGCATGTTGAGAATTTGAAAGGCATTTTTTACCCGTAAGGCTTTATACACACTGCTGAAAGAATAATAAAAAAAAGGCAAAACAAAATAAAACCAAAACCCAACCAAACAAAAAAAGTTCCGATAAGGAACATAAACCAACTTTTAAGTAATAGTGAACCATATGGCTTGATCTCAAAAATTCAAGGAAATTCAGAATTAAGTTTGAAAATCTATGTTGAAAATCAGCCCTGTTTTTTACTACTTTATTTTTACAGTAATGAGAATGAAGACTGGAGTTGGCAGCCCTTTAGCTCAGAATCGGATTCTAAGTGAGACACTTAAGAAGAAAAAAATTATCAGATTCTTGTAAATCAGTTTTTCTTTTAATTATACCATGTACTATCTTTATAAAGAAGAGAAGGTGTTGAAGAAAGCTATTCTTCCAGGGAACAATATCTGCAGCCTGGCATGCTAAGATGCAATCATGAATGTAGTCTCTCAACAGCGGCAAACGTTCAGAAGGAGCACAATGTGAAGGATCACTGTGTAGGCAGAGGAATAATGTGAAAGCAGAGAGGTTGCAGCATTCTGCAAACTGCAAGTGATCGGAAAGCAAGAGATTAAACTTAGAAATCAGTAAGTATCTGAGTGTATACATATGTATATATACTCTATATGATCAGTGTATTATACACAATCAGTGTAAATATAAACATATAATCAGCATAGATATGTCTATCAGTGTTTACTTTGACCTCTGAACAGCCAGAGGTTACTTGCTGAAGTCTTTTGAACTTTTATTTGAGCTTAAATATTATGACACAACCAGTTAGAATTTAAATAGTTTTCTGTAATAAGTTTTTAATTGCAATGAAATCCTAAATGTTAAAAATAGTAGTTATAAATTATTGATGCCAAGTTCCTTTCCATTCGGAAAGGTTACTTAAAACTTCTCTCCGATTTTCATTTTATTGATGTGGAACTGTAATATTTGCAGGAACTTAGGTGAAATGGGAGGCAGAGATGAGAAAAGGAACTTAGGAACTTTTTTTTTTTGGCAAGTCTAAAGAGAAGTTGTTTTGTCTCTCTGCTTGGCTGAAGTGTTTCCTGCAGATGTGATGAGACCTCCTCCTAATGTTTCCTTTTATTTTAGACACTGAGTGCACTTGGTGTCTACACAGGGGATGAAAATCTCAAACCCTTTGATTGAGTAGTCCTTGAAATCATACAAAACAGCTACTGCACATTGATCACTCCTCTGATCTCAAGTGGCCATGATCGAACTCTTTTCTCCAGGAGAGTGCTTTTCCTGACGGGCTCCAGTGCTTCCTATTTCAGCTGTGAAGAAAGATGCTCTAATGGGAATATCTTTAATGCAAGCTCCTCTCAAATCCTCATCAACTGGAGTTAAGGTTATTGGCATCCACTGCCTTTGAGATGGAAAATAAATCTCATGATCTAGAACTCAAAGAAAATGTTCCTTGGATTTCCCTTGAGAGCACTAATCCCTATTTTTAATTGGAGGCAAAACTTTAAAAAGAGGATTTTATTAGGCCTCCTGATCCATGAAGTAAAAGAGCAATTTGCACAGCAGCAGCTTTGTATTCCAGGGGTAGTGAAAGAAAAGCTTGAAATGGGCATAAAGGTTGAACAGAGAGGCATTTCAAGGGCATTAAACATCTTCTAGGAAAATGCTGCTGACATACTGTGTTGTTGTGTCCATTGTTATTTGTTTGTTTAAATGTACATATCACTCTAAAGAAAGAATAGGCTGTATTAAAAAAATAAAATAAAAAATCTACTAGATATATCACTACAAGGACTATTACCTTTTATTTAAAGCTGTAGAGCTTTCATATTCTGAGCCTACCTGGGGAAATTGCGAAGCACTTCAGAGTCATTTCAGGATGTTTGAAATTTAAATTTGCTCTGTGCCCCAGCATTTTTAGTTTTATTTTTTTGACAAGCAATGTTAATACATTTCATTGGAGAGAAACACCAGAAACATCAGCATTTCTATTGAAGCTAACAGCCCTTCATGGTACTCTAAACAAATGGGTATCTAAAGTTCTATTGCAATACCAAGTTGTCTTGGGTGATGTTCTTCTCTTCGCCCTCAATCCCAGTCCAGCATCGCATGCTCTATAGCGCCTGTAGATGCGTGTGGCTGCCGTGAACTGGATGCAGACACGCTGCACTGTGACCACAGACATGCTCTGATATTATTTTTTTATATATATATAGAGGACATGTGCTTCTTGAGGATTTTTGTGAGCAAAGAAGTTCAGTTGCTGGAAAATGAAGGATAGTCACATCAGTGACAAACCAAAGTAGATTTGTCATCTTACAGCACGGAGCTTTTTATTTGCAGAGGAAAATACTATATTGTGGTTTGGGTTAGTCTGGATGTGCAGGTTGGAAGAGCTGACTTGAACTTCTCCAAGTCCATGCTGTCAATAAGTATCCTGCTAAGGCTGGCCTTTTTTTCTGATAGAGAATTCTCAGCTTCGGTAGAAAGATCACAAGCTCCAAACTTGTGACATGGATGGTGGGAAATTCTGAATGAAAAGTGTTACAGGAACACAAAAACCAGAGCTAATTTCCCCTCATTTCTCTCCTCTGTCTGACAAAAAAGGATGAAAGGCTTTTCTTACAGCATCTCTAATGAGTTGTTTGGGTTCTACATCTCATTCTGCACCTCACAATACAGAGTAAGCAGTCAGGACTGATTTTACCTTAATAGGAAATATCTGTGTTTACAGGGGAAAGGAGAATCTTGAATTTACTTAAACGCCTTAGCAGCTCTAAGTAATTCAAGCCATAGCTCATCCCATGTAGATCTGATAGCTGAGTGTATCAGAGAAACACAATTAAATGTAATAAAATGTAGATTTGAATCACAGTTTGGCCTGAATGTAACCCTGAAGTATGTGTCATATTAATATTTACAATAGATATAAATCATTGCAATTAGTAATAACACTGAGACATAACAAAATAGTAACCTTATTAAAATTCTCATTTCAATAATGTAATGTGACTCAGACATTTGAAGTAAAAATAGAGGTATGCTGATTAAATGTGAAAAATATTTTTTGAGTATTTTTCTTAAGAAACTCCAGAATGCCTTATAGTTTGATTTGTCACTAAGGCTTCCAGTTATTTGTTGTAGAAATGCAGAGCTCCATTAAAATAAATGGAGATCAGGAGAAAGAATAGCTGGAAAATCTAGTCTTGAGGCAGATTCCTGCTGGAGCAGGCTTGGTTATCGTTTATCTCTGGGGTTATGTGTCTTGCAATTTAAATACCATTTTGCATAACCTAAAGTCATTAGGAGTTAGCAATATTTATGGTAACCATAAAATATGTGATGATACTATCAGATGTAGTATTCATAGAATCAGGTATGGTAAATGTGTAGCGATTAAAATACCAAATTTTCAGGTGCTTCCCCTACTTTTCTAATCAAAACAGCACTATAAAATAGAAACACTTTTGTGACATGGATGGTTATGATCTTTCTGCTAACTCAGACAGCAAAAGAGTACAATTATTTCTCACCACATCTTAGCCAAGAAATGCATATTTAAAAATGGATTCTTAGTAGTTTCTACAGCATTCTGTATTCTCCTGCCAGGAATCCTCTGTTCTGATCCTGATTATTTTCAAGCTGCAATCATGTAAGCCATAATGATAATGGAAGATACTTGATACTCTAAGAAAATATCATAAGCAAGACAGTAGAAAATTATTTCAGTTCTGTCTTGGGCTTTGCAAGCTTAACAATGTGACCCGTCTCATGACTGCAGTATTTGCAAAACCACTTTGTCTCACGGATTCTTTCCCAGATTTATTTCATCTTAGACATTCTCTTCATCTTCTTTTTTTCTCTCTGCTTCAGACTTTCTTAATTAATACGAGACCTAGTGCACAAAAGTCTTGAATGCATCATCCAGAATCTTTCTGTCTGTAGCAGAAATGTCTGTGCTAGTTCATTTGGTTTCATTTTAACCCCCTGCTATACTAAAGGCTGTTTATATTGTAGGGGTTGCATACAAAGAAATTAATCAGCTTCTGTATGTCAGTTGTAAATCTGTCTCTTCTGCTACTAAAGACATATTTTTTGTAGCAGCGTATGTTGCAGTTGCCTGACCCTGTCAACTGTCTACATGTGGTAGGTGTGGGAGAAGTACACGTTGCAAAATTCTAGGTAAACTGGGATTTTTGAGCTACTGCATTTGGTTCTTTGCTATCAAGAATCTCCATTGCTCCGTGCTTTTGGAGAGATTTCCCCTACAGCTTCCTGTTCTGGTGTCAATAATGTTTATTTACACTCTTGAATGATTTCTTCTTAAATTATGCACTCTCTTTGGCTGGTCAAACTTCGGAGAAGGTTTAGTGGATGCTGATTTTCCATCTCACCACTGGGCACAATATTTGATCTTGAGGTTACCCTTCTAGAGGGGTGTTGTGTTTTGTTCAGACTGTTAACATGCTGAAATAATTGCTTATGAAATGAGAAAGAAACCTGTACTCAGTCTTTGGGAGTTTGAGTCCTTTTCTTTCAACTGGATCCATACAAGTAGAGCTGTTCTCCTCCTAGATGATGAATGATGTCCATTATCCTCCATGTGGATGTACACATTTAGTGGCTTCCCCAGGCCCATGAAGACAGTTGATGAGAGCTGCTGTCCCTTGGATATCTATTTAATTGCCAGTATGGAAAGGTTGGCTTGGCTTTTTAGCTGGAGAGGTGCTGTGTCTGAAGAAACACAAATTTTGACTAAGCAAAGACTGAGAAATCCAAAGTTAGTTCTGTACATGTAAAATGGATTTCCTCTTCCCTCCTGTTGATGCCTCAGTTCACAATTTAGGCACATTGACTATAGGGTCGTGTAATACTGTTAAATGTGCTGTATATACACTTTATATGGGATCATCTAGACTTGTAAGTCCTTTGGGGCAGGGATCTTTTGGGCTTGGTGTTTGTGCAGCATCTAGCACAGTGGAGCTAATTATAGACCTAATGTGCAGTTTGGGGACAGCTTAAGGAAAAATAGATCTTTATTAATTTTGTACCAAATTTTAGGTTCGTTATCTTCTCATAAAATCTTTGTGTTTAAATAGCTTCAAATAAATCAAAAGTAGAATATACAGAACAATTGTAGAGGAGACACAGGGCTTCCATGCTACTTGACAGACTAACCATCCCAAGTGTCTTCCCTGTCATTTATTTTCACATGCTTTCAAATCTCTTTCATCCATCCCCATCAGTTTGAAAATCAGTTATTTCCTGTTTTTCATCACAACACTTCTGAACTCCCAACATGTTGTTAGAGGCCCATCATTGTTTTCTTGGGTTTAGGACAATTTTCCTTACCCTTGATTGGACTTCCATAGCTAACCGGGAATTTGACTGACAGGAGAAATTACAAGTGTTTTCTTGTCTCTCTTGCTGATGGTTTGGAAGAGAAATTTCCAACCCCGTTGCACAAGGCTAATACTTCCATGTACCTCATACTGGGGTTCCATATAAGTTTGGTGTTACTACTGCAAGCTTTTGTTTACTGCAAGCTTTTGTTTCCTGCAAGCCATTCCTTAATGGGAGATGTTTGGGCACCTTAAACTTCATTTACATCTAGTTATTGTGCCTGCAGGTTTACCAAAGTAAGATGCTAACTGGTTTAAAGTAGACTTTTTGTATTACAAGTGAAAAGTTCACCATCTGTGATCTATAGACTTCTTATTAATCAGATATAACAAAGCTGCATAATGCCAGTTTTGAGGAAAAAATTGCTAGAAATACAGTGTAATATGTGGGCTGATTGTTCTCATTGTTTAACTGTAAACAAAAATGTCCTGGGCATCCATAGTTTCGTACCCCTGCAGGTTTTAAAAATTCCTTTCAGTCATTCATGATACACTTTTGGTTGCTATAGTGATAACAATTTCCTGTCTCAAATTATTGTACTTCAGAGGTACATGAGGCCTTTTAATCTTTTTTATTAAGTTTCCCCCCTCCCCTATTTCAGTTTTTGATATTACAGATGCTCTTACTCACAGACTGGAATTCCTCTATCGTTGGTCTATTTTTTCCTTTATCTGATAGAAACAAGAATAAATACGTATCTTTTCCCCATAGGACTAATGAAGATCCGTGCTGCTTTTCCAGTACCGTTGCTGAACATTGCTCTGTATCAGAGCCTTACAGAACTTACATTTAATTTTGTTATGGGTCACTAAGCTATAGAAGCACAGGATGTTCAACTTGGCCCAGTCAAGAACATCTGCACCCAACCAAATGCAATTTGCACGCTTATGAAAAGCAGCTTGTTAGCCGTGACAGATGTTCCTGGCCTGTATTGGGAATGGTGTGGCCAGTAGGACCAATCACTGTGGCCTGTGATTCTCTCTCTGTGACCAGCACTGGTGAGGCTGCATCTTGAGTACTGTGTTCAGCTTTGGGCCACTCACTACAAGGAGGACATTTGAGGGAGTAGAGTGTGTCCAAAGGGCAACAAAGCTGGTGAAGGGCCTAGAGCACATCTTATAAGGAGTGGCTGCAAAAGGAGGTTGTAGAGGGGTGGGGTTTGGTCTGTTCAACCAAGTAACAAGTGATAGAACAAGAGGAAATGCCCTTAAGTTGCGCCACGGAAAGTTTAAATTAGATATGAGAGAGAATTTCTTTACTGTATGAGTTATCAGGCATTGGAATGGCTTGCCTAGGGAGCTGGTCGAGTCCCCATCCCTGGAGGTATTTAAGAGTTGCACAGACATAGTGCTGAGGGATATGGTTTAGTCGAGGTCCTGTCAGTGTTAGGTTAATGATTGGACTAGATGGTCTTCAAGGTCTTTTCCAATCTACGAAATACTGTGATTCTGTTACTGAAGTCCAGTATGAGAAGTCCAGTTGGACCAAGCCTCTGTAATGTGGCTTGATGGGGACTGAACCCTGACTGAGACAGTTTAGTCTTTCCATGATAGATGTAGTAGAAAGAAACTAGAAAGCAGTAGTAGCTGATCAATTTTCCCTTTGTTTCTCTACATATGGCAAAGTCGGTGTGGTGTTTGAATTTTCTGTAAGGATCATGCTGTTTCTGTGGGGCTGTCACTGTGCTGGTGTCCTGGGTTCAGCTGGGCTGGGGCTAATGACCACAACCAGCTGGTGGCCTAATCAGCCGGCAAGGGCCTCAGTTGTAGTAAACAACCCACCCAGCCCATGGGATATTGGGTAGCAGATGAGTCATGCCCCTATATGAGGGGAGGGCTGGGCTGGGCCTGTTTTGTAACCAGCTCCAATGTGGGGCTTGAGCCTGGGGCCTATGCAGGGGCAGATCTGTGTGATGAGCCTAGGTAAGCCTCCTAGCTCCTATTGCCTTCTTTGCATATTATTTCTCTCTATGTATTGTTCTATTAAACTGCCCTTGTCTTAACCTTTTTCTTTCTGATCCTCCTTCCCATCTGAAAGCAGGGAGTGGGGGAAGCTCTGGGCAAGTGGCTGCACAGTTTAACTGCCAGCAGAGGCTGAGATCCCCAACGGTTGGACATGTCTCTATTGCTTCCCACTCTCTCTGTGCATCCCTTTGAGGCCTGCTCTGTTCAGAGATGGGTGTGTGTTTGGTCTGCTAGTCTTAAGATGCAATGTTCCTGTTGCTTATGTGGTCTAATTCCCTCTGCATCTTATTCTCATTCCCCCAGTATGGCATTGCCACTGAAACCTTGGTCATTAGCTCACGTGGAATTTGGACTGTGTTGTGAGATGTGTAGCCCTAAGCAGCCTCAGTTCAAAGATCTCTGTTGCTAAATGCTTTTCTGCTCAGGAATCACTTGTACAGATGAATGATGCCATTTCTGATGCAGATCATATCCTGAAAACTCTGGGGAATCATACAGATTCTAAACAGCAGGAAAAAGTCATTACTGAATAAAATAAAAAGGAAAAGGAACAGATCTGTGTGGCTGGAGGCAAGTGATGTGTTTGTATTTTGGTGGATGATAGATACTAAAACTGAAGGAGAAATGGGAAGTGAAGAAGACAGATGTATGTGGATCCCAGGATGAATTCATATCCCATGGAATTATATATGAATAAAGCAGGGTGGCAATGATGTTTGTATAACTGAGGAGGAATGCACAATATGCTCTTCTTTATTAATGTTTTTCTCATCTCTCTATATATGATACTCTGTTCCATTTTTCTTTCTAATTTAGGCTTTCTTCTAATTTCTGTCCCTTGAGTGGTTGTCTAGAATGGTGGATTTATGCTGTTTGTTCAGCAACATTCCTACATTCTGCCCCATGTGTGTTAAGCATAATCTTCATTTGCACTTCTACTTGCTACCCACTTTTTTAGCTTTTTCTCCCAGGCCATTAGTTCAGTTCTATTTTCTTGTGAGAAAAAAAAATTCTTTCAGTTGTAGGAGTAATTAAGTCTCCTATGCTAATATCTGCTCCAGGATACTCCAGATTTTACTCCATTATCATTCCTTTGAAATCCATATATGATGTTATGAATTGGTGATAGAAAAAGCTTGGCTTCTCATGCTCCTTTACCAGGCAATGTAAGTTTCTGTGGCTGAAATGGTTGACAGCAGGTGGGTCCCAAAGCAGTACCTGCACCACACTATTAGCAGCTATTTGCTTTGGCAGCCAGAAACTTACCCTATGCTGTTGGGTTTTTTTGGTTTTTTGGGGTTTTTTTTTAATCTATTCTACTGTTCTTGGGTAGCAGCTGCTCGCTTCACAATCTGTTTTTAGCTGTCTCTGTGTGGGCATAAAACCTGTGTGAGGATCACTCTACTGTGGTTGTAATAGCAGAAAATAGATGTATTTTCATCTTTCAAAAGATCTTTAGATCTTTTCAAAGAGAAGTGAACTGTGATTGTGCAGGGTGAAAAGGGTCTTGTGCTTTTTAACTTCTATGTGATAACACAAGGGACAACTGCATTTCTTTCTTCTTTTTCTGTTCCTTTTTTGATGCTGGGAATTCAAGGCTTGTCTGGCTCAAGGGAATCCACATGATTTATCTTTTCTCCCTTTCTTTTGTACTTGTTTGACTTCATACCAATGGTTGGTTTAGAAGTATTTTTATTAGCTTTTTAACATTAATTGAGTTGTGGTGCTGTCTCTCCACCTCAGCTGCTGGTGTATGCTACAACCACTTCTCAGAACCTGAAAGAATATTGTAGAACAAGCTGGGAAGAGCAGGTCTACCAGTGTCTGAAAATTTTTAAGCTTTTAATTTTTTTCTTGATTTTTAAACTTGATGTGGGAATAACAAGCTATGTAAAATGAATATTTCTCTTGTTGCAAACAAGGTAACAAATCAGGTCAAAGGTCAAGCCAGGAGATCCAAGAAATGATTCAGGAACATGAGGGAAAGGGAGTGGTAACAGGCACACCTATGACATAGCTCAGGCCAGGACCCTGTGGTTGAGCTAAAATGAAAATCCCAGGCTGGGGACAAGAGGGTGCATGAGTTGGGGTCCAAAGTGAGGCTACCCAGGGCTAATAAGGCCTGTTGGTGCTCTCAGGACCCTAACAAATCCAGCTTTCTTAAGGTATTTACTGGGAGAATCTTATGGCCAAAGTAATTGTGACAAATTAAGTGTTCCCAGTAGACACAAAAGGTGGATGATGCTGACTATGAGAATGAGGAGCCCATAATGAGTTAATGCTGGTTTTCAAATGGGGAAGCTATGAGGAAAACTGGAGAGGAGATAATATTGCAACAGTGGGCTAGAGGAAGCTCACAGAGACCTATGATTCAGTTCATATCCTCTCTTGCATAGACTGCTTATACAGCAGAGGAGCCCGGTAACGGGACAAGTACATTTCTTAGAACAGCTAAAAAAGTTGATAATTATAACTGAATTACTCTGAAAACAGTCAATGGACTTTCATCGCGCTTGCTACAAAAGCCTGGCTTTCCAAAATCTTTGTGCTTGTGATCTGTGAAAGAAACTGTAGCTGATACTCAAATCATATTCATATCAAAAGACTTGATTTCAGACAGAAATAAAATACTTAAAATAATAAATAATGTCAATTGCTGGCTGGTATTATCATTTCTGTAAAAGATTGGGATGTAAAAGGAGATGACAGTGAAGGACCAAGGTCAAAAATCAGATTTTTAATACTATCTGACTAATAGTAAAAATACTTGGTTTCCTGAGTCATTTGTCTTTCAAGTAGAAGACTTTTGTGGTAGGGATATTTTAACACAATGCACTTGGCCTTCTGCCAACAAATGAGCACTCCAGATTGATACTAATGAAAGAAATATTAATGCACCGTAGCATGTCAATTATCTTGAAAAGGTCTCCAGCAACCATTTATCACTTAAATTTCACATCATATAGCTGGGGACCAAATTGTGTTACATGTTAGAATAGTTCTGCCAAATTTGATCCATCATTAACTTTCATTTGTTGATAATTTGAACATGAGTTTTTATTTAAGTTATGCATCTTTGTCAACTTGATGGAAACATCCTGAATTGTCATGTTGTCATAGATGAGTGATGCAGTTTCCCAGCCGAGACTCAACTGAATTCTGAATTGGCTTTAAGGATATATCCCCCAGGGAAAACAATCCTGAGGCCAGGGACACTTTTTGTTGCATTTGAGGGGAGAAAAAGGGGGGGGGGGAAAATTACTTTAACAACACAAATTAGATTCTCAATTGCTGAATCATGCACAAAAACTTAATCGTTTATGTTTATTTTCTTCTTTAACCTCATTGGTATGATGGCTTTCTTTACTAGGGTTAACAAGCCTCCAAGCACAACAGAATAAAGTGGAAAGGTAATACCAGAGTAAATTTTATTTATCTATCTGCTAGGTGGGTTTTAGTGGATTGGGTGACATATCTTAGGTGCAAGAAGGCAAATAAATCCACAAGTCTTAGCACAAAGGAACATTAACATAAATTTTCTCTGGCTTTAGATAAAGGCAACACCTCAGAGGGGTTTGACGGAGGAGGATCAGAAGCATCCCTCGTGATAATACATGAGGAAATCCTTTGGCTAAAGGAGTTCATTGAATTTGTGCATTATGGGATGGCTAATCCTATTTACTAGTATGGGGAAATGTGGTAGGCTGTGGAAATACCTGTTTTTCTCTGTAATATTGGACCATTGCTAAGCTCATCAACCATTTTCCCCTGTACAAGACACATTTTGTTTGACTTTTTCAAAGCAAACACATAGCAGCTTAGACTTGTATTATTTTCTTAAAGCTCTCAAGTAAAATTCGTGGTGGCATGCAAAACTCTGCCTGGACAAAGCTCAGAGAAGGCTCATACATAGCAGGTTTTAATTGCAGTTTGATATATTTCTGTAATTTACTCAGATACTGTTTTCAGAAGTGTGGTATAAGAAGCCTGTGTTGAATAAATAGAATGGGAATCAAATAAAATGTACTTAAACAGCCAGTGTGTGATTTTAACAAGCTCAGGTAATACCTTCAGATGGTACAAATTATAACCACAGCAAGAGAGACATCGGAGGGTTAAACACTGATTGGAACTGTATGAAATGCCTTGTAAATGGAAGTGAAGCCTTGGCATTGGGGTGAAACAAATTTGTTTTCTTTTTGGAAAAGCAGCGTCTGATGAGTATTGTCACCTATGTTTAAATGGACAGTGCAAATGAATTCTTCATGAAAAGCTCAGGATTGCTGGGTATGTTGTATTTGTGCCTGTGTCTGATTTAATTTAATCTTCTGAGAATCTGTAGTAGCATAAAGGCCTTAGGTAGCCTTTCTCGTCTCTTGGTACAGTGATTAGATCCTTGCATGGTAAGTCAAGATATCATGGTTGTAGTCATTTCTCCATTATCCAGAGTATTGGGAGGTTGGTGTAGGCTTTGATAATGCACCTCATCCAGAATGTGCTTGGATTGCAATTTAGAGACCTTTGAAACACTGTGTTGAGCTCTCTGGGTTTCTGGAATGGCTAATTAGCTCTGGTTGTGAACATAAAATACCTCTGTTCTGCTTCTAGACAAATCCTGGGCAAGAAGAAGCAAAAACAAGTTGTTGGTGCACCTGAGCTAATAAACCTTAATGTGCTCTGTGGAGAGCTACATCTGTAACCTGTACAGTTAATTGACAGCTTGAGTAATTTGGCCATGTCTGGGCATAACTGACAGAGCTGCCAGCATTTTGCATCTTTGCCATGTTGTCCCAGCTTTGTCCCAGTGACCAGCAGTTGGTCGTCACTGTTTCTGAATTGTTCTGACCACGCTGCAGTGGCTCTTCCGTGCAGGGTTATGTTTTTGCTTCAATGTATAAAGTCCTGGTAGCTATCACAGGCTGTTTTGTGGGATACAGAGCGGTGACAGTTCTATTTCTCGAGCATCGTGCTAAATGAAAGCTCAAACTGTTTGTGTGGTTTTCTGGTGGTATCTCTTGAGGGAATCATGATACTTTGTGGAGGAGTTATTTTCTGTTTCCCTTAGCTTTTAAAGCAGAAGGGCAGTGATATTCTGGCAGGCTGGATTTTAAGAGAACTCTGCTGAGCTGTAGGCTCAGATGTGGTGCTGTCACAAATGCATAAATGCCAAACTAACCACACTACCTGGTGTCAACATCCCTGGACACTTAATATGTTTTTTTCCTAATTTTTTGTTGCTTTAGAAGCACCGTGATTCATTAGTAGCACATGAAGAAAAGCACCCCAAGTAATACCTCAATATATTTGTTTTGCAGCAAATTTAGTGCTCCAACAATGCGCATATGAACATACCTTTTTATCAAACGGTAGTAAAGAGATTTCTGATAGATATATTTTTCTAGGATGTAGTAAAAAAACCTTTCAAATTTTCTTAAGTTTGTAATTTTCTGGGTTGTATCTAAATTACTTTAGAGCTTATCTTACAAGTTTTGGATTTTATATGTATTTTGTACATATTTTTGGATCTCTTGATATTTGCAGTTTATTACTTCTTAATGCTAGTATCTTACCTGCTTATTCACCTCATCTCGTCTGCTTCATGGCATTCAGAGTTGTGCTTCATGTTTAAAATCCCCAACAAGCCAACCCTGGTAAAAACATTTTTCCCCCTTCTTTGCAAGAATGCAAAAATTTATAAACATCAGACTGTGTGTGTGTGTATTGCAGGACTCTGTAATAGTGTACAGCCTGAGGTACTATTTTGGTATCATATCTTGAATTGAGATTCTCCTTCAGTTCACATATGTCTCTGAAACAGGGAGGGTTTGAGTCTTGCAGTCACTGTTGAAGGAAGAGCTTAAGGATTTCTTTGAAATGATGGTGCATGTATTTAATTTCAAGTAGCTAGGGAAGTTTTTGGTGAAGCTTACTTACTAGCAAAAGGCTATGAGATACTAACATGAGAAACTCCATAGAGGAGTGAGACAGTCTTTATATTAACAAGCCACATAGCTCCTCACTGGATTAAGTGATGTGACTCAGTCACCTTCATTCTCGCTCTACCAGCTGGATACAGAAGCTTGTGTTTTGAAGGACAAGTCATGGTCAATCACCTTAGCAGTGAGGCATAGGGGAATTAATGTGGAGTTGATTTTACTCAAAATATGCTATAAAAAGGATTAATTTACAAGTCAGTTGCTATAAACTTTCTGTTTATAGGTAAATAAAAAAAAATGCGGTGGAAGTAGTCCTCAGGGAAAATGAGTGACAAACCCACTAGATTTTTTTCTTCCTATATCCCATATGGAGGTTATGCTCTCTGCCCTTACACTTATTCACGGTTTGTGTAAGTTTTTTATTGACTCAAAGTGTTACCATTCCTGCCTTGGAGGTTTTAAGAAAAAAGGAATTTAAATGCCAGGGATCTTTATTATCAGCTTGTAACACTATTAAATTGGATCCAGTAATGGGGTCCCAGACTGGCAGTGTGTCTCGATGTTTTCCACTGAACAGCAAATAACCTGGATGGCATCTGCAATACATGGTCAGATTTTGTAATTCTGCACAATCCAGACTGCTCTGGTCAGAAATACACTTGTGCAGCTCTACTCCATCGAGGGCAGCTGGGGAGCAAATTTACCTACGCTTGTGGCTCCACGGCATGAGCGGCTTGCTGTGAGGCTTTACTCTGTCCCTGTGCCTGCCTTACCTAAGAGCAATTTGACTGCTGGAGCTGTGTAGCAGTGAACAAGCTCTGCCTGCCTTCAGGTTGCCTCGCTGCACATTCCTGGGGGAAGATTCTGCTGTGAGCTTTGGGCGTGGCTCTGTGTGCTTTCTTTGCCTTAGATCCTGAGCTGTGCGATCTCACAGGACAGGCACGTGTTGGCTGGTACACTGTTGCTCGGTCCTCTCCAGGACCCTGTGGCTTCTCCCAGGTCAGTGTGACTCAGAAGTAAGAATCCAGCTCTATGTTGGTTAGTCCCAAACCAGGCACTCCTTCATCATCCAGCAGCCCAGGAGTGATCTGGAGCAGCGCTGTCAAATTAGCCAGGCAGCACGGCGTGAAATCCACACTGGCTCCGTGCCTGATGCTGGAAGACAGATGTTACCTGATCCATAGGGGTGATTGGAATGGTGCAGGTGGATAATACCTGAGCCAACGTAAAGCTTGACAACAGAAAATTAACTTTTCAGTGTTTGCTCATCAGATTTGAACTGTCAGGGTGAGTTAATACTGAAGCAGTGCTTTGGTGGTTTTTTTAGGAGCCCTCAGGGTAGCTCTGCTCTAGCATCAACCTACAGCCTAACTCAGAGTCAGCAGCTGTTTATGTAAAGCCGGTGGTGCAACTTTGAAAGAAAATGAGTGGTTAAATGTCCTCGAGTGCTTTTAAAACTTACCACAAGAGAGGTTTGCATGAAGTGAGCACTGTAGCTCTTCCTAACCTGCAATTGGACTCAGCTCATCTTAATTTTAGATTTCAAGTAGGCGGCCAGAGCCTGGCTACCAACGTGCTGCCTGTATGCTCTGTCGTGAAATGAAACCAACTACAGATGAAGCATGACTAGGCACATTGCCGACTAATTTATTTTTCTTTGTTAGCTTTACATTTTTTAGGAAATTTTGAGCTTGTTTGTATTTCTTTTTTTTTTTTTCACAGTGGGAGAAGGGGATTAGTTTTCCTTTCACATTATCAATAACATGATTTGTCATTTTAAGGGCAAAGTTTGTAGTCCAGCAATATGCTAGATATGCTCATAAAAGAAAGGAACGCTTGGAAATACAACTTTCCACAAAAAGAAAAAAAATAGCAGAAGTGCATATCATGCAGACTTGTGTGAGGAAAATCTGCTTGTACATTGGTGCAAATTATTTGCACAATTTTAGGAGCTGTTTAGTAGTTTACAGCTGGTTAATATTCTCTCTTCCAAATCCTGATCAGAAGCAATGAAGCATGGTTTCAACACCTGATAATTTTACAGTTCACAGAAGAAGTTGCTAGAAAGATATCTCTGAGAGACACATCCATAGCAGGATCTCACTGGTGCAGATAATTTGTGTAACTTTTAAGGCTTATTCTTTACAAAATTAGTTCCTTTTCTAGGCTGGAACTACAGTGACTATCAGAACATTGTCTTAAGGGTATAAATTTGGTTTAAAGGATGAGTAGAGAAAGGAGTCTTTTTCATGATGCAGTGTACTATTGCAAAGTTATAGTCACTGAGGGAAGACTTTTTGCTTTAATGTATCTGGCATTATCCTCTCGGAGACAGACTATTGCTAGATTTTTTTCTACTGTGACTTACAGTACTTTGTAGTTACTAGATGTTACAGCAGAAGAATGTCATATTGTTTGAGATTCTTTTAAAATGTAATCTATAGGTATGCTGAATGGCTTACAGACAGGTGACTTGTTAAGGATTTATTTTTTTTTCCAAGCCATCAATGCTTTCTGTTTAAAATGGAATGATCTGGTTCAGAAAAGGAGATGCAGCTTTAACAAGGTATAGGGTTTTTTATATATTCATGTAGAATCTAATGGGGCTTATTCTGATGCATCACAATGGACTGTATAAGTGACAAGAGACATTCATATAACTGACTGAGTCTATAGAGAAGGAAAGAAGAAAGAATCAGATGAGTCAATTTTGGTTGTGTGGGAAGAATTTATCCTAACTGCAGCTGCCAGTCTTACCTTTCACACTGAGACATACTTAAAAGCAGAAATTCATGGGTGTAATGAACGTACAGTCATGTATCTGGGGGCAAGACTTAGATGCTGAAGCGAAATGTCTGTTTGGGTTTTGTGGGAGTTTTTTTGATTTGTTTGTTTGTTTAAAAAATGCCCATGATTGTTCACAGAAAAATGATAGAAACAAATTCACAGCTCATTCAATTACATTTTAATACTATAGATAGATTTGAAATATCGTGTGCTTTCAAGGTGCTACAGGCATGGAGGAGATCACTAAAAAAACCCTTATGTATTCTAAAATTTAGTTGAGCGTCAATTAAATGGCAGTCTTCTTTATTATATTAAAATTCAGTTACCTTTGAAGAATTGGCTCCTGTTGTAGGAATATCAGAATTGAAAAACAGACTAATAAAAAACCCCTAGTTGCAATGCATTTTTATTTATTTATTTTTAAATTCTAAATTGCAGCTGATTAGTGATGTTTGCTAGTACATGGTATGAATGGAATAAAAGTTAGTTTGGAATGAATTGCTGCTGTCAGCAACACAGTTATTGTTTAGAAAATGAGTTTTAGGAGTTGAGCCTTAATTCGATGAATACTTGACGTGTGCCTGGGTGCTTTGCTGAATCATGGGTTCTGTGCTGGAAATAGAGACTTGGCTTCTCCTAACTGACTCTGCTTTGGGCTGAGCAGTGTATTGACTGGATGGGATTCTGATTCTGGGACTCCTGCACTCTTTGTGCTTTTCTTGTTGAGGGAACATCTTGTGCAGTGGGGAACTATGTGAACTTCCCTGTCCCTTCTGTGGCACAACTTATATATTAAACTCCTCATCTTCAATAGAAGCCTGTGTTTCTGTGCTTCCTAAAGGTCGCTATTTCTGTCCTGTTAGAGCACTCTGCGCAGAGTGATAGGGAAGGGTCATTTTAAGTTTCTGAGGAGTATTTGAGAAAGTCACCATTCAGGTTTGGAAAATGTTGCTCATGGAGCTGAACAAGCCCATGCTTGTTGCAGTGAGCTGTGGCCCTTTGCTGCAGCTGTGTTGCTTTGCTTTAGCTTTGGGGTTTTTTTTTCTTAAGCTATGGGTCGCTTTGCTCTGAAAGGTTCTGAGGTCTCCTCTGTCTGTTTGTGTCTGGTTTAACAATAAAAATACTTTGTCAGTGGCTTTTGTTTTTTGTTTTTGATTAGCAGTGTTGATTAAGACAGCAATTGATGACATTTTTGGCCACCAGCCTCCATTGTGGTTTTCACAATACGCCATTATTTTCTTTCTTCTTCATAGTGGGCTACTAGCCCAGACTCCTTCCACTTCTGCTGCAGTAGCAGGATGGATTTAACAGAAATCTCTCTGGGGCTCAGAAAGAAAAATGACTCATCTCCCTCTGCTCATCCACTTGTGTACATCTTAATAAAAGGAGTTTGTTTAATAGTTTTGTTTTGATTCTAGAGTGTAGATTCAGTCTTGTCTTTGCAATCTGTTAAATTTGTCATATAAGTGAATGTGTTCAAAAGAGTTAACATTATCTTAGAGCCAATTGAGAGCTCAGGGCAGACCCTGCTCACTGCTCCTGCTATAGCAGCCCTGCTGCCTGGTCTGGCTGCTCCACCACATCGTGGTGGGAGATGTGAAAGACATGCTTTGCAACTATGACCCTGGTCACTGTGGGAAACCAGGCACAATAGCTAAAAATAGTCTTCTCTAAGTTAGCAGCTTTGGTTGTGAATACACAGGCATGAGAAGCTGATTTGGGTGATAAGAGATTCCAATGATAGACTGGGAACTGGGTCTGTCTGGGAAGACACAGATGGGGAACAGGCAGAGATGAGAAAGATATAGAGTTTTTAATCCAAATGTTGCCAGTATGTGGAGTTGCATCCTTTAGTTTTGCTAACCACTGTGTATTTCCTGAAGATCTCGGCCAAGGTCGGAATTTCATCCCACTAAATGCTTTATACATGAATGAGAAAAAAGTGTCTCAAAGACCATAAAGCTTTAGCAAACCAAGGGCTGTGAGGAAAACAAAGAATTATTATATCTTTACCCTGCTCATGGGGAGCTAAGGTGAAGGAGACTTCTTTAAGAGACTGAAAATTTACTGTCAGAGAAACTCGATTTGAATTTTCTGTGTTCAGAATGTGTTCCTCTAGATCATTTCCCTTCTTCTCTTTACTCCCTTTGACCTGGCTTCTTCCTCCCCTGTCTGCAAAGCTTTCTGTAACCCCCACTGTTTTCAGTTGTGCAGCTGAACTGAACTCATTCTGCTGCTGGAGGGAATTCCTCTGTGGGGTGAAGCTGTACTGTCAGTGCTTTATTTACTGGTGGAACTGGCTCATTTTATCGGCTATGAAAGCTAGATCAGCTAGATCATCTGTGATAGAAGGAGGAAAATAAAGATGGGGTTTGGGAATTGGAATAGTAAAGGCTTAAGTGGTCAGAATTTAAATCTTAAATTGCCAATTGCATGGCTGGCTAGAAAAAGGAAATGTTGGAAGAAAGAGAAGGCAGTAAACATTATGATTAAGTCGATCTTACTCAGAGTAAATTATAGCATTCTTGAATAAAAGTCTTCTCTTTAACAGAGAAATTAAATGTTAAACTCACACTATTATTTGTGTTTCATTGGGTAGACTTGCATGTGCAGAAATATCCATTTTAATTAGTGTTGAAAAGAAGTCTCGTGTACAGAGCGCTGCCTGGTAGGTATTTTTATACTCTCTCTCAGTGAACTCATTTTATATGATGATGATTTCCTCTAATTTTTAATTAACATGTCTAAGTTAGAGTTGAGGAAAATGATCAGTGTTTCATTAACTGCCTCACACTTGGAGATCTATGCAAACCTAATTGATATGGTTGCTACAGGGTACTTTGTCAAAATGAGCTGTCCTGCCACTACCTTTCTCCCTGTGCTTTTCAGTTATGTACACTTGAGTGAAGGGCTTGCTGCAACAGCGTATAGTGTTTACCTCTAAAATGACAGTGTATGATGTGGCATTATTTCAATATAATGTTTCATCCAGGATATTTCAAAATGTTTTATAGACTGTGTATTAGAGGAGCATTTGTTTATCACTGGTGCATAGTGCCCCTCCTTTGCAAAGTGTTTATAACAGTGTTTAGGAGAAGTGAGAATATTTCTTGCTTCATCTCTGGGGAAACTTGTTGGCTCAATTTTGAGTGTAACAATTAAAAGTATACTTCCTAGTCTATAACAAATACCCATGAATTCATAATGTTTGTTATCACAAATTATTAAAGCCTATTGCTGATGTTTATTTAACCTTCTTTGAGCAGGAAGGGCTTATATCAAAAGTGAGATGAGGTTAAGGATCTGGTCCAGACACGTTTTGAAATCTTGAAGGGTAGAGATTTCTTAGCCTTGCCAGGCAACTTGTCCTAGTACTTAACTACTTGCATGCTGAAAATATTTTTCCTATTGTATCCCACTGGAATTGACCTTCCAGATTGTGTTTTTCTTCTGTTGTTCTCAGACCTCTGGGAAAAGTCTGTCTCTTTAGGTAGTAGAAAATGCTGCCTTAGTCTTATCTTCTTCACAAATGAAGCTCCCTTACTTTTCTGTATCTGTCATGTGCTTCAGCTCTCTAACAGTGCATCCTCTACTGGACTTGCTCCAGCCTGTCAATCTTTGTTGCAGCAGGATCCCCCAAATGGGCACGGTATTCTAGATTTTGTATGTAGTTGTGCATAAGGCGTTGCTGAGTGGTGAGTGTCAATGGCAGGATTCCCATGACTACCGGTGGTTGTAAGGGGACTCAGTCTATATGCCAAACTTGCCATGAGAAGCTGAATGCTACCTTGAAGGATGAGTTACATAAATCTTTGCCTTTGCACCTTGTATTCCAGTTCTGAGGAAAATGGGATAGGAGAGAAACCCAGTTTGAGAGAAGAGGGTAGAGTGCTCAGTTATAATGGTGATATTAAGTACAAATTCAAAAGCTTCATTTTCCTGAAGAGGTGATGAAGCAGTGACTTATGAAGAGATGAGTGAGAGCACATCTCTTAATTGAAGCAAGCGCACTGCAAGCCCTCAAGCTAACTGAAACACTGGAGCCACTTTAGTGCTAAGCATGAGGTAATGCAGTGAACAGTTTCCATTTTTAACTGTTTCCAGTTCTGCAATTAGGAATGTAATGCAATGCGTTATGAGAATAAAATTTATTTTTCCTAGTAGGCTTTTTAGTGTTGGGTAAATATGGCACTTGGAACACATGGTGTTTCCTTAAACTGTGAATTCAAATGATGGCTTAGTGTTGAAAAAAGGATCCTGGGTGTTTACAGTGTTGGGCAGGTCTGTAAGCTACAGAGGTCGGAGTGTGTTTTCCACCAGCTAGAACAGTCCATTTCGGGCAAGTGCCAGTAAAAAAAGAAATCTCCCTCGGGGAAGCAGTGAGGACTTAATTCACAGTTTTGTGAAAACTCATTACCTCAGTTTCTAGGCTTTAGGTCTGAATCTAACACTAGTCAGTATTTTTGTATTTTCAATCACTGATGGACACCAATGTGAATTTTAAGTTTGCGGATGGCATGAAAACTGCTGCAATAATGAAGGTTGTTGCAAGGATAATCTGAATTTTGCTGGAACTTCATCATCTAGTCAGCCACTTCATTTTAATACAGCCAGATGAAGAACAGTACATCAGGAAATTAAAAAATGGATATAAGACACTCAAGGTGGAAGGCTGCTTTGAAAAGTAGTAACCCAAAAGTCAGTGTAAGGTATTGGAGAGTGTAACTCAATATGAACTTAACTAAATTAGTATGGCAAAGAGGGCTTATGAGGTTTGTTCTTCATGCTGAAATATTTATCTGTATTTGTGAACTGAAGTTTTTTCTTTTCTTTTATCTATTTTTTTTTTCTCCCCCTCCTTGTCTCCAGCTGCAGACTTTTTCTTGACAAAGTTTCTTTCTTCTGCAGAAAATCAATTTGACTCTACTGGCAATTAGCCCAGGGAAGCAGAGAGTAGTTAGAATAATTATTGCTGGAGGTGTAGGTGGAGGGCTACAAAGCCTAAGGCTAAACAAGAGGAGACAGATTAGAAACAGCTCTTTGGAGTTTGACAGATGAATAATGTCTGGACTTGGAAAGTTCTTGGAGTCTTCAGGAGAACCTGGTGGTAGGATGGAAAAATGCTGATTATTTTTGTATATATCTGCATTCATTTAATCCTGCCTCTGCATGCCCTAATTTTCTTAGGTGTGTTTGCCAAGTGGTCTTTCCCTTTTAGGAAAAGAAGAACAAAATGTTTAGCATAGCTTTCCAACAGCAGGACTGTGCTGGCTTATCCTAGAATATTCAATGAAACCTGTGATGAGGCTCCTCTAAGATGTTCATGAGCTGTCCTTAGAGGATATAGAAAATACAAGTTGGAAAATTAACTTGCCTTTGCCTCTTATAGCTGCTGTTGTTCAGATCTGATGCCCTCACCTGAAAAGCATCCTCAATTCTAGAGGACATATTCTGAAGATAAAGGGTGAGGGATGGGGAGAGGTCCCACAAAAAATGATCGAGATGCAGGAAAATAAGCTTTATGAGGTGAATTGTGGGGAGGCCAGTCATTAATCTTACCAAAGAGGAAAGGTCAGGAGGTAATGTGATTGCTGTCTATAAGTACTTGCATATGGAGAATATATTTGTCAGCAGGGGCTATGTAATCTCTTGTACAAGGACATGACAAGATCTCATAGCTAAAGATTGAAAGTAGACAAATTTAGTCTAGAAATAAGTCATCATTACTTGGCTGTCTGCGGAAATAAATATTGTGTCTCTTTACTAGAGGAAAATGTAGGAGCTATATGTTTTGAAAGGTAGGTACCTCTATTCTGAGTGATGTACTTTAAGCTTGTTTCTGAGTTGTATGTATTTGAGTCTGGAGGGCAATCTGGTCAGGAAGAACCAGGTGATCCCTTCTAGCTTTCGACTTTGCATCTGAAGTACCATCAGTTTATTCCTTTCATCTGAGGACCATTTGAATGTTTTTAAGTATTCATAATGGCTGCAAATCTCAAGCAAGATGGTAATTATCTGACATCTCAGAGCACTGATCTGCCCGAGATCAGAGGAGATCTAGTTTCATCTTAGCTCCAGTTGCAGTCCCACCTGCCCAAGTGCACCAGCCAAGATACATGTTCCTTCAGGGAGTTGAGGAGAGCCATAGCCTGGGATGAAAAGATGCAAAGAACTTAGATCTTTGGCATATTACCTCTTTATAAGGAGAACTTTTCTAGGAAATATGATTGTGTTTTGTGCTTTTCAAGAGCCATATCCACTGTGCAGACTTGCTGCGTTGAGAGACCATCTCCTTACCCATGTGTCACAGGCAAACAGTCTTGACTGCAGAAGTTTTATCCCTGTCCCTCCTTTCCAGTATAAGAGCAAAATATAAAATTAATAGTTTAGAATAAGAATAATTTAGAATGTGTCAGTTTCTGACACATAAACCTTCAGGAACAATAATACGTTCTTACACAAAATACCGGTAATACGAGGGTAAGTCTTAGGAGCTAGAACTTGCATTTTAGTGAGTCCAAAAGCTACACTACAAAATGCCTACAAAATCTCTGTCTGAGATGCACAAATACAAAAATCATTGACTCTACAGTAAAAAGGAACCAGGACTGGGTGGTTTTAGGTTCTTGCTTTTTGCTGTTTACCTTGCCTGCCACCCCAGTAAACATTTACCTTAAAGCCTTTATGCGCTTGGATTCATTATGAATTTAGTCAGAAAACATTTAGCTTTTGTGATTATCTGCCATTACCTGCTATGATGACTGTTATACTATACCATATTGAACATTACTGGAATTAAGGTTGTAGTTGCAATTCCTTCAAGAAATATCTATTTCCATGGATTTGCAGTGCAATTCTAAGCATTCTGGATAGGAAACATTTAGCTACAGACAGTTTTTTTATTTCTGTCCCTTTGGTGTTGAAAATAAAATTTTAAACAGCAGCATCTTCTGAAACTATAAAATGAACAGATTGTCTTGGAGGCTTACTGTTCCCTCTCCCCCCTTTTTTTTTTTTAATTTTTATCTATCTCCCTACCTCTTTTCTAGCTGAAGTGGGGTGGACCCTTTTTTCTCTAGTCTGTCAGTGTGAAATAACTGTGAGAGTCACTGCAAAGCTGAATGGTAATTAATAATTAAACACAGATCCAGAGGAATGTATCTATAATGCATTGATTTGTGGGGGGAGGAGTATGTAAGTTGCTTTTGCTTTCTTTCATTTTTTTTTTTTTTTTAAGAACA
>WEIS01021820.1:0-16797 GCA_013389965.1 Todus mexicanus | reverse complement strand
GGTTCTGGCAGCCCCCACGCCTGGACGGGACCGGGGGCTGCGACAGCTGCCCTGCCTCCCTCCCTCCTTCACTCCTTCCCTCACTCCCTCCTTCTTTCCTTCCCTGCCTCCTTGCCTGCCTCCCTCCCTCCTTCCTTCTCTCCCTCCTTCCCTCCCTCCCTGCGTCCCTCCCTCCTTCACTCTTTCTCTCCTTCCTTCCTTCCCTCCCTTCTTCCCTCCCTCCCTTCCTCCTTCCCAGACCGGCTCCTCGCCGCTAAGTGTTTGCGCCTCCCGAAGTGATAAACCTCCCTTTCGGCTCAGTGTGTTTTCATACCGTGAGCTGGCGTTTTATTCCTTGGGCAGGCACGGGAGCTCGGGATAATTTCATTTTAAGTCAACTATTAAACGTACTTTTATATTATTCCTGGCAGCGCCCATGGACAGGTAATTTAGTAAGGTTTGTATCCCCCCCTTTCCAAAGAGGCGGCAGTTACAGGACGTGCCGCCTCTGCCTCCCAAGCCCATAAACGTACAGAGATTTATGTTCGAGGCATCACAGAAGTGTTATTCTGTTTAGAATTAGGAGGAAGACGTTTTCTTAAACCAAAGAAATGATCCCAGGAACGAAACATGCCTCAACACCTCGTTCAAACCAGCAAAATCTTCATTTTAGGAAACCTGTTTTGTTTTCAGTACCAGGAGTGCTTTTAAAACAAAAACAAAACAAAACAAAACAACCGAAAGAACAGAAGTATTTCAGACATGGGTTAGTAAGTCACAAAATTCACTACGAGCCACGGCATTTGATGTTGCCTGTCAAAGAACCACCGGAGCGGGTAACTGTCGCCGTTGAGCCAGCGAACCTGTTACTCTTCCCTCCTCCCTGCACCAAGGCACACAACGTTAGCGTTATTATTTAAATATGGTTCATTGTTCCTACAAAAATATTTTCTGAAAATGAGTGACAATAACGAAGGAGAGAGAGTAGAAGACAGGAGTTAGGCCCACAGCTTGTGATTTAGTGACAGATCATACGTCTGCATACACATGCTGTCTATTATGAAAACACTTTTTAAGACACCCGGTGACACCTAACTGCATAGTTAGTGCAACATACACGTAAGTGCACCGTAACTCATCAAATTTTAAAGCACCGCTTTTGTCACCTTCATTTTCCCAAATGTGAAAGGTGATTATACCTCATTTTCGGTTGGCTGCTCATCAAATTTCAGAGTTGCTTTGCCTTTAAGCTGTTTCTGTGTTTTCCAAGTCCTTTAAAGGATTCGACCCACAAATTTATACATTGTTTAGCCCACAGATTTTAGAAAAATCCTTCTTTTTTTTTCAGTTAGAAAAAAAAAAAAAAGCAAAATAGTCCCAGTTCAACCTTAATAACTTGCATGCCACGTTTCAGCTTGGAACAGCTTTATCCGGCAGCGTTACACAACTCGGCTACAGTAGTTGCCCTGCAATAAGGGAGAGCACCCTGCCTTGGAGAAGCAGAGATTATATAACGGTGAGAAGCAGCCAGGGACGGGCGGCGAATAGATGTCTTTAAATGGGAGCTAAAACAAAAGAAGTGCCTGAGAACACTGAAACATTTTCTTTTTCTTTCCTTGGTGTCTGAAAGAGAAAAATCTAAGAGCCAGACTGGCACCCATCCTGCTAAAGGAAATGGATTTATTAGCTGCGCTTTCTTCTAGGGATTTTTTAATATAGCTTACACTCCTTGCACTTTTATTTTGCCAAAAGTAGAGATGTCATTCCCTGATCTCTATTGGTATATGCAGATGTTGAAAAAAAATAGCTTTCCTTTGTCAGATGCCAACTGTGAAAACTGGGAAGAAAGCTACTGCTGGGGGATTTGGGGAAGCTCTTTGTACTTCAGCTCAGTTTGTTCTGCAGGATAAGAGTTGTATTGTCCTTTCTTGGCTCTACATGGCATTGTCATCGCCCACCTCCTTTCTTGGTGGGGCTCTGCCAAGTTTGTGCCCCATGCCAGCGATGTTCTTGCAGCTCAAAACTTAGCAGTGAATACAGACAGCAGTGTGGGGTGAAGGACACAAAGGTTGAGAGCGATAAAACCAGAGCCTTCAAAATGCTGCATTTGCTCAGCAAGTGGGGCCCCATGACTCACAACACACAGAGCTTAGCTCTGCCAGGGGGATTTTGACTGTTGCATGCTATCAGCTAGGTTCAGATCTGCCAAGGCTTGGAAGAAGGATGAAGACCAGTGAGAAGATGTCATGCCCTTTCCTGGGATGAGTAATCCAGGCAATCTGTTCTGACTTCAGTGGAACCACCTTGGTGAGCGAGTTCTTCCGTAAGGCCTTGGTCCCTGTATATATGATCCTCTGCTTTCCTCATAGGGTATATTCTTTCCCTCGAGGCTATGGTAAGTATTTGGGGGTTGAATCCTTTCATGTCAAACAATTTTAGAATCAAAGCATGCGAGTGTGCATGACACACATGCCAGGCACAATGTAAGTGTTATGCAAGCTGTGTGCTCTAACCCCACCTGCACCAGTCTCACAGTGCACCCCAACACCGTTGGCCACCCCTAAAACACACCGCTGAAGGGAGGCTTCCTCCTCCTAAAACAGCTCAACACAGCAATGGCTCGGTACAAGAAATTTTACTGCATCAACATGACAGCGTTAAGTTTATCTCATCTCCCACAATGCCGAAAGGCTGATGGATGCACCACAATTCATTTTCTACTCCCACAGTCCTCCTCCTACACTCCACCTTTGCATTTTTCTACTCCTACTCCTGCTCCCATTTTCCACTCCTCTACAATACAGTATCTCCTATCATCCTTAGCGTCGACTTGTATTTTTTTTCAAATTAAAGACCTGAAGATTGCCTTTTGTTATCACTGGAATAAAGCAGAGCCTTCTATTCATATTCTAGGTTCGAGGCAGCCAAAATAAAGGCTGTGCACTGTCTTTTTACTACCATCTGTATAATTCACTTTCAGAGGTTTTGATCAAATTCAGCAGGAGATTACATGAAGTTGAAAGCACTCGTACTCTATGTGCAGCTCTTTTTTCTACATGTATGTGCACAGAGAGGAGTGCGAATGTTTTAACAGAAGAAAAAGCAACAATGAAATACGAGTTTGTACCTGGTATGATATGAGCTGGGAGAAAGCTTATTTTATGAGGAAGGATGGAGGGAGTTCAGCACCTCAGTTTCCTCCTGCTTCTCTCAGAAGGGATTGCCTTTGGTTTCTAGTCCACGATTCCGAGAAGTCTGGGTATTAGAAGGGTGGCATGGCATTTAAATCACATCCCTTCCCAGCCTAGGGTGACTAAAGGTTTCCCTATACAGCATGGTTTGGACAGGTCCTGGGTGGACAGGGCATTCACACTGCCCAGCTAAGGGAGTTCAAGGTGCCTGAAGCTCTCCCAACCACTCTGAGGCTTCTTGCACAGGTACTGAGAAAGGCAGTCCCTCCACAGTGCATTTTGGAGCAGGAGCTTAACTTCACTGCTGTGAGTTACCTCCTGGGATCTCTCCCCACCAACCACAAAAAACACAGAGGGTATCTGAGGATCTACTAAGTCCTCACCACAATTTAGTGGTGCTAATGCCCCCACTCCCTTTTCGTCCTGCCTTTTGCTTCCCACCCACAGGCAGGTCAGGGTCTGGCTGGCCCAGGGAGAGGTGGGTGTCACATTTAGGATAAGGTGGCCATGAGGTGATATGAATTTACCCACCAAAGAGTTTTCAGGGTACTTGCTGGTGAGGGGTTTGAAGGTACCTTGTCTCAGGTCCATCTCCTGCTACACACAGGGGAAAATCTTGAATGTTCCCCACTGAGGCAGCAGAGCCCTTCTAAATTTACATCTGTTTGGCTGAAATTAGGGCCACGCACTGACTATGCTGGCTGCCCACCTTACAGGACATACTTCGGAGTTGAGAACTGCCAGATCCTTGCACAGTGTGATGCAACTCCAGCCTCCAGAAAGCTTCCAGGCAGCCCACCCCTTCTTCTCAGAAGACATGGGGAACTGTGGTTCATGATGGGAGAGCTGCCCAAACAGCCAAACACCATCTTCTTCACCCCCTCATCACCTGCCACAGGGAGCTGGGCTGCTGCAACCAGAGCTCTTGCAGCAACTGCTGCATCCTTCTCCTCCTCCTCTTCTTCACCAAATGACAAGCCTTCAAGTTGGACAGCAATAACCCACAGCCAACCCCCTCCTTTCCCAGTTTCTCTATAGCTGCTTCAGTGGTAGGAAGCATCCAAAAGGCTTGGTGGGCACTGCTGCCAGGAGAAAGGGCACAGGGGAGCTGTCAAGAGGGACAAAGGTGGGGTTGTGCTTCCCAGACAGGGAGGTGGAGCTACTGTGCTTTGGGCTACCAAAATCTCAGTGCAGACATAGTGGCTGCTGAGGTTGGACCACTCTGTGTTAAAAGAAATGTCACAATAAATATTTAGTTAGATAAATTTAAAAAGAATTTAGTATTGAAAAAAAAATTATTAAAAATAGCTAGTAAAAATATTTGCTATGTACTTCTGGATGATGTCTTCTGATGTTGTTCATATCTCGTTTGTGCTCAGCACCCTACAAAAATGTAAACAATTAAGATTTGAGGGGAAGGTTTTATGGAAACCATTTCTAAGTTGCACTATTTGAAGTGCTAAATTTCCTTGTGCAAGAGCTCATGTCAGAAGCACTCATGTTTTCCCAGTTGAAGAAAAAAATAATAACACAACTTTATCGGTTGGTGCAAGTAATGAGGCTCAAATTCCTACCAAGTGTGGCCAGTAGCATTTGGACAAAACCATATCCACTGAATGACCTCAAATGAGGCATTCGTTACTGGGAACCACAGTCTGATATCACATTTTGCAAACAGAAGAAGAACATAAATTGAATAAAATATTTGACACAAACTCATCTCTGGACTCCCTCACAATCTAGGCTCAAGACCTCCCATTTAAACATCTGTCCTCTCACACCCACATATACACAACCATAAGTGAAAGGCTGAAGTACAACATGTCCAAGAAATGATCCTTACTAGGATCAATATGATAAATACCAAAGGTAGTGTCTACGTAGTGATCTCTGGTTTTCATGTGTCATGTGCAATCACTGGCTGTGATGTAAAAACAGAAGGCAAGAGTTTATCAGGTTTCAGATTCAGCTGAATCACCCGGCCCACCCCTATGCAAAGGCCAATGTGCCTGGAAGTAAACACAGTTCAAGTGGTGTGTATGTTTTCCAGGGTGTTGGGTTTCTGTTTTGTCGTAAATATGATCTATTACAATACTGTCCCACATCCTACGGTCAATGTTTCAACATTTTCAGGTGCATTTCTCCTTTCTTGTTTTCCTTGATATACTGCTGGAGGAAAAACTGACTGGCTTCGCATGATAGCTTTTGTATATTAAATAATTTTATTGTGTTTGAGCAACAAACTGAAAACGGGACGCTTGACAGTTACGGTATAATTCAGCGGTCTCTCTTCAGGCTGTAGGAAGGGAAATTCACGGCATGGTACAATGCAGTGCTTGACAACTATTTCATCTTCTTTTCCTTTGTTTCACTGGAAAACTGATAGCTACCTGTCATCAACACAAAAATCCTTTATAGCCAGAATCGGCACAGAGGCTGTGGCATAATAAAGGCTTACTTTTAAAAATAAAATAATTTTCTTTTCCATTGTTGAATTTGTGCTTGAAAAGTGTATTTATATAGATATACAACTGTATTTGCATACACATGAGTGTGTTACGTGTACGCTACACAAATGCATATTCATGGTATCGTTATATACATTTTACGCTAGATTTATATAGATGCAAACATGGTTAGACTGCAACAGTAAGGCAGTATTTTGACATCTATGCATATATTCCTATGCTTCTCATGACTAACACATTCCAGAGAGCAGTGTTTGGGCAGGATGCTCAACTGGTGAGGTTTGTAGAGTACAAATACTGTCCACGGCATAAATGGTCACAGCAGAAAGGTGACAGCCACAGGCAGCTATGCTCTCTTCTTGTGAAATAATAATGCTGTGGGGTTTTTTTTTTCTTACTGCTCTGTAAAATGAAAATAAAAAATGTCTGCCTGTTGCAACCCTGTCAGCTAACTTTTTCAGTGCTTTGAGATCCACTGCTGCAAATGCAAACGTTGCTTACGCCTGGCCTGCAAGGAGAATGTACTGCTGAAACTGAAACCAGCAAGGTCCCAGTAGCAGCAGGTTCTGCCTAAAAGCAGAGGCACATCACGTACCGGCCCGAAAACAGATAAGAAGAGCAACCAGTAGTTTCAATTTTACATTTACATCTGCCAAGCCCTGAATAGTGAACCTTGACGAGGATCAGAGGAGCTTGTGCCACATGGTTGAGTAATAGGAAGGCACATGGTGGGTGGCAGCTTAGTGGCTTTTCTTTTCACCTGAGGGAGATGGGGATCTCCAATGAGATTTAGGAGGGGGCTCAAGGCAGAGAAAAGCATCAGGTGCAAAGGGTACATGGTGGGGCTGTTCAGATCCATCCACCCACACAGAAACGCTGGTGCAGCTGCAAAGAAATCAGCAGTGGCTCCCTGAAAGCCACCCACTTTCACTCTTCGCTCCAGTTGTGGCTACCAACCTCACTGGCTGATAAAACAGCTTGCAACAAAAATACCCCAAACCCCAAAAAAACCCCAAGCAAACAAAAAAAGTTGAGTCTCAGACAGCAACTGGACTCTCTGGTATCCCCTTTTTGCTGGGGTGAGGATCAGTTCATGGAGGTACAGACTCACAGGAACAACTCGTCTTCTCCAATAACTACCAGAGCCACAGGAGAACGGCAAGCACAGGGAAGGGGCAGAAGGAATGAGTGAGTGGAAAGAAAAAGGAGAAGAAGGAAAGGATGGGGGGAGATAAGGAAATCACCAAANTGGAGTTGGCAAAGGAGCCCTCGCCCAGCGATGCTCTGTCCTGAACAGCCAGGCATCAACTGACGGACTCAGGGATGCCAGGGACTGACAGTTCTTGATGAAGTGGTATATCAGGCAGCCAGCTGCTCTCTTCTTAACCCACCTGAACAAATGCCAAGGCACTCTCAGCATTTCTTGCCAGTGTTCTGCCCAGGAGGACCCAGCAGTGTTTGGATACACACTTGAAGAAGGACTCAGGAGTCTAGATAAAATGGACAAGGGACAAAAAATAATGTTTAAAAATTCCTTAAAATATGTTGGTTTGATAAAAACTTGAGCCTTGTATAGTTTTGTTGCAAAACTGCTTCTTTATATTGCAGGAAATTCAGTGCAGAAAAGCAGGATCTCTTGTTATACTTTTCCAGATTTGCCAGACGTGTCTTCCTTTCCACTGGTATCTTCCTATAATTTTTGTTAGCAGAATATTTTCTTACTTTTTTCTTTTTTTTAACAGATAAACCTAATCTTCCGCTTTGTAAAATCACCATGGTGTGGTTGAAAAGTCACTTTGCAAACCAGCAAGGAGCACATTTTTTCTCACAAGACTCAAAAAGCGGTACCCTCTCTGCAAATGAAACTTCCTGCAAAATAAGACTTCTATCACTAAAGACAAGAAATGCAATTCTAGGTGCTGAAAGTGTTGTGTTAAGGTTTTAACACAGCCAGGCAGAGCTGCCTTCTCCATTGCTTCTGAACAAGCGTTTCCAGCCACTCGTGATGTCAGGAGGCGCCATTCAGACAAATAACAGCAACCCACATCTCTGTGGATTCTCCTCAGCCTCCATAAATAGGCACTTTCTTTGCTGCTCCATCATGTGAATCTAATGAGGGTGTTTTTTAATATTGGAACCAAATCAGGAGTGTAAATACAGGCACCAGACTGACCCTCTTTAGACCCTTCCTCCTCAACCCCCTGTTAGGAGAGGGGTACTTCAGGGGTGAAGCAGATGTACAGCCTCCTCCGGAGCAACACCAGAAATCCAGCACAGCTGTGTGCAACATGTTCAAAGCCAGTTCTCCAAACCAGGCAGGTTCCATGCCTCAGCCTGTCAAAAAGCACAGAGGCAAGGAAAGGACTGACTCTCCCCATAGGCCCAAGGCTGTGGAGATGATTGGGATTGTCACCAACAGTCTCCAGCTTTGACACCCTGGAGACTGACCAGTGGACAATAACTGCATTTTATGCTTCTTATCTTTAGTGTTGGCATCTACATCCTTCAGACACCTCCAGGGCACAAACTTTAACCAGCGCTGAACACGTGGCAGCTTGAAGAGAGGGAGGAAGAGTGAGGAAACCAATGTTTAGCCATCTTATGGAGGTTTCTGTTAAGGGTGAGAAGGTAGCTCAAGAATGGGCCTAATTGCTGACATAAGAAAAAGAGAAGATTAAAAAGAGCGAGGACAAGGGCAAAGAAACCCCAAAAGATGTCATCATGTTTCTAGAAAGCTATCAATAGAAAGCTATCTGGGGAGATGATTGTAAAACACGCCATTGAGCATGTTGAATTTCTGAGCAGCTGACTGGTTATCAGAGGTTGTAGTTTGCAGACAGTGATGGCCAAGTATTTCTGACTCACCAGAACAGCTCTCATTTTTGTTTGATTTTCTGACATCTTCAGGAATATGTCTTTGTCCTCCTGCAGTTTTGCAGCATTATGGTTTTACATTATAATCTTTGCCCTCAATTCTTGATTCTCCAGGGACAAGTTAGTAGTCTGCGGCCTAACACAGACCAGAGAAAAGTCCCTGTACCAAAAGTCATCCAGACCACCTTCAACCACTCTTTGGTTTTCAACTTGATCCAGGTGCAGGTGAGAAAGGAGATTCAGCATTTGTTGGTACTATGAAAGCAGCAGCCAGAGAAGCTCAGCAGTCACATGGGTGGTTTGCAAAATATCAGCTGTGGAGCACTGGCACATGAATTACACATCTCTTCATCCCAAGCACCACTGTTACAGCATGGGTAGCAGCTCCTCTTCCATCATCAAACCCAAGATTTTTTCATGGTGATCAGAAAAAAACATCTATTTGAGTAACGCCTGTGAAGTCGTGCAAACAGGTCTTCAAAAACACCTACGTCAATGGGTTCTTTCTTTGATATTTTAATCAAATTCATGTGCCAATGTCAGATGAAATCAGTACATCTCTTCCTCAGTGGGGTTACTGTCTAGTTGACAGATTGCTGCGTGTGCAGCAGTGTCTGAGACAGCCAACGAGATCTGCAGTCAAGCAAGGAAGTGGGTGAGTACCATGGAGGTAAAGGCAAGGTCAAGAAGATGGCTCTAGCAAGTGCAAAGGTAAATGCTAAGCAGAGCAGTGATAGGCATCCCAAAGCGATTTTTCACAAGCGTGCTGGCATACTGTGTTGCACAGCTTGCTCTGCTCCTGTAGATTTTGAGCAAAAGCAGCCTGTGACAAATATTTTGAGAGTGCTTCACAGGAATCGAAGCTGCAAGATGTTGAATCTGCACTGGCAGAGCCAAGCACAAAAAACTGCAAGTGAACTTTTTCCTATACTGACTGCACCGCAGAGTAAGCTTCCTGATTTGCAGAGGCTTTTAACACTTCTTGTCACAGGCAACCCTGCTATGAAAAAGTCTCTGGAAACTTCTCTCACAAAACCTTGGTGGTGTATCTTGTTTGAATCAACTCAGGGGGAAAAAAGGCCCAAAATATTCGCAGTCATATGAATGACCCATGAAAGCTGTTGAATGCCCATGTTGGGCATCATCTTTCAACAGACGAGGAGAGCAGCCTTGGCAGCTGCTGCGCTTAGCACGGTAGCGGCACCATGTTGTTTCCTCGTGGATGATTCACAAGGGCTTGATGAGGGAAGCAGGCAATTCACGACAGGGATTTCTTCTAATGCAGTGAGTTTAGTTAGAAACCAAAAGAGCAACCCAGGCCATTGGAAACAGCTCAGAAATATGATTTTCCTTCTGAGAAGACAACAGCTTTTGTTAGCCATATCACTGCAGGCACAGAAAGAACGTGGGAGAAAAGCCTTGTTTCTCAACATAGTGCATGCGGCTTGCACAAAACCTTTGCTCAGCTTAGTTGGGGGAAAATGGAGCTAATTAACTTGTTATGGTCGTAAAACAGGCCTCTGCTGCCTTCTAACAATATCTCCAGGCAAAGGGGAAAGTACCTGCAATCTTCCCAGTCATAAGGTGGAAGAGCGGCTTTCAAGTCGTTCTTTTTCTGGCCAAGGCTTCTAGAGAGACAAGTGTTTAAGACTCTGTGTGTGGCTTCATTTAGCAGTTCAACATGTGGGTAAGATTCACCTGCAAAGATTCACTCAGGCATCCAAAACTTGTTTAGGTCCTTGCCAACCACTTTCACTTCCATTTGTAGCTGAGAAAGAAAAACAGGCAGAGCAAATTCACCTACCTGAAGCCTGGCCTGAAAACCAGGAGAGCTGAGCATTCCTCTGTTTTAACTTGATGGGAACAATGTAGAGGAGCTAGCACCGACCTGGGCGCAAGTTACCTTCACACCTCTGCAGCTGGGTGCAAAGCTCATCCTTCCTGCAGGCTGCTAGAGACATGTGCAGCTGCTTCAGCAGCCCATGCTTGTTCTCCAAGTATAATCCCAGCCCTCACAGAATCAGACATCAGAACACGCCAACAAGGAGAAGAGTTGGCAAGCTTTGGCTCTGGCTCAAGCTTTACAGTCACGCCACTGACAGGACATTGACCAAGAAAGCCCTTCCTCAAAGCAAAATTTAAAAAAGTAATCTGCCTTCACAGTTGTCAATCAACTGCCTTATTTTTAAGGCTTGTCAATGGTCGATCCAGTCTACATCTAATGTCGACTGATACTTTTGAGACAATTTCTGTGTTTGAAGACAATGTGTTGGCTAGCACTGTCGCTTCAATTCTGGATGGAAAATCTCCGCACATTGCTAAATTTTGAGAATGACTTACAGGTGCGCAGCAGTAGTGAAGACAGAGAGAGCACGTATTTTCTTTATACAAAGGTGAATCGTGTCATTCCAGACGAGGAATTGAAGGCAATAGCTACTCTATATATGACGCCATTTCTTAACTGGAAAGATCTTCTGCTGGAACTGCAAACTGTCTTCTTTTCTGTAAAATAAATTCACAGCTAAACATAAAATTGGATGTTTGATAGTACCATGTAATAATAGTATTGATAGTATTAGTGAAAGGCTGTTATTTAAAAGCATCTTTGTGCTTTGCTTTGATAAAAGCTACATAAATTAGTCATCTGCAAGCCTTGTTCAACCTCTGCTACTGAATTTACCTCAAAATACCATGCCAGTGTTGTAGACCTACTAGCGACTTAAAAATTAATACGTTGACCTGAAAATGGGCTGAGGACAAGGACTTTGAAGTCTGATCCCACTGCATAGATTATAGTCAAAATTACCAATGACCCTTAGGAGACCAGAATGTTCTTGTTCAGCAGATCTGCAGATGGAATCAGTTGGTAGTGGTACCACAGGGTAAGGTAGATTTCCCCCTCTCAGATTGCTCCCTTCACCTGTTAATCTGTTATTATAACAAAGACTCACCTCTGATAGCTGCTCTGCCACAGGGCTCACCTTATCTACCAGGAGAGAATGCTGATTTCATATCAGAAGTGGAGGCAGGGTGAAGAGCGATGGGGAAGCAGGGCAACCAGTGGAGTAGAAACCTTGCGGCAGCAACCAGGGATTCCAGGACATTGAAGCATCCCAGGAATGCACTGACCACAGTGAGAGGATTATTTTGTCTTTTCATGAAGGTAGGAAGAACTACTTGAAAACACTGTGGGCAGAAAGAGGATACAAACTGAGGGTCCAGGGAGACACTGGCAAGAAGCATGGAGAACAAACTTAGCGAAAACAATGTGCAAGACTGTCTAAAGCATGAATAGACACACACACTAGCAGTGTTCACCTCTCCAAAGACCTGTTTCACTTAAAAGAAGCAAAACCTTTTTACAAGGTTCTTCAGACAAGGGCTTCCACTACCTACTGAGAAGTGGAACATGCATAAGACACACAGTTAAAAAGGAAAAGATTAAAGAAGCGCAGGAGAGACTTTGCAGAAGACAGCTGTGTTCAGTGCCAGAAACATCGTCTTGACTAGGAATGGGACTCTTTAGCATTAGAAGTGAGACATTGCTTCACAAAGCTATGCTGCACCAATTGGCAGCAGGAAAGGTCTTGAAGAGTGAACCTCCTTTGGGGTTCACTCTTTATCCTCTGGTGAATCATCCTCTTGTGTGTGATTCCTCATTTTCTCCCAGCAAAGAGAGCAAGCATCAAGAGACAGCAGGAAAGGTTTTGAAGAGTGAACCTGCTTTTGCGGAACGCTATCTTCTGATCAGCTCAGAGTTAGAGGACCGTCTCAGCAGTGACTATTTGTGAACTAGATACATAGGAAAACAGAACACAGTCTCAAACATGCAACCCATAAAACTGTCCACAGGAATGGAGGAGCAATGCTAGGGTCAGGTGCCAGGTTTCTCGGAGACAAGCTATGCCATGAGACAAGGGCTTACGAAGGTAAGAAAAAACATGAAGGCTCTCAGGCAGACACCCAGGTAACCTGGGATGAATGCCAGGGATGAATATCATCTGCAAGTGCATCCCTTTAACTCAGTAATTAACAGTTGAGGGTAAGTAGGGAATTCCTACAAAGACTATAAAAAAAAAAAAGAAGAAGCAGAAAATTCTCTGTGATGCCCCATGAACTGAAGTTCAGCACACGCAGAACTGTGTACACATTGGTAAGGATGAACTGTAGGCTCACAGAAGCATTAGCACTTGTGGAGGCACATCTTCTGGGTGAGCATCAATCAAAGCAGGCCTGCTAGGGAGACAGCCCTTTGACTTTTATAAAAGGAGGAAGATGATCAGCCTCCAAGTCCAGCTGGCCCTCTAGGCCTGTTGAAACACTGGGGTGAAACAGCCCCAGTTCTCATCAGCCTGCTGCCCAAACACCAGTACCCTGAGAGTATGAGAAATTCAGGTTCTTTTTCTCCCCTCATCAGTTTTCTCCTCCTCAAATGTTTGCTTATCTCTTCTTCTAGAGAAGACGCACTTATCAGCTCATCACCTCCCTGCACCACCAGCTAGGACAGATTTCAGGTAACTTTTGGCTAGAGCCAAAGGGGTGATCCTGCAGTGCCTGGGGCCAGTGGCTGTACTGAGGAGCAGGGTGAACCTAACCACAGCACTGACCCACAGCAGAGCAATCCTCCCACACAGGGCCTCACGGTGAAGCTAAAGCTGCACTTCATTAAAACACACCTACCTCATTCCTGTCACTAAGAAGCAATTGCATCAAGAAGCACCACTTTGCAGCAACACCCTTTGGAGAGATAGGATGCCCTGGATCTGGGACACCCCTCCCAGCCTTTGAGGGACATCCATGCTGTGCTGGGATATGGGAGCATCCTAAAGCAGGCATTGACAACTCTTTCCAGCAGTGCCTCTTTCAGCAGCTGTGAAACGCAACAGAGCTGACGGAGCTCTCAGTGCTGCAGACGTGGTGTGGACACAGTTCATTGCTGTGCAGCAGCTGGAGAATATGGCCTCAAAAGGGCACCCAGCAACAGAGCAGCCCAGAGGACAGACCCTGTGGTGCACAGGTTTCCTTATATTGGGCATCCTCACCAATACCTCTGCCACACAGAGGAGAGCGCCACAAAGCCATCTCCCTACAGAATTATTTATGGGCTGAGATAATCTCCCCTATAAACACGAAAGGAGTGTATAAAGTAGGTGCATGTGGGGAAAGATCCCCGAACGTGATAATATTTACCACTCAGCAGTTACGCTGCTGCTCTCCCATGAGCATACACATATGGCTGTAGGCAAATCTTCTGTCTGCAGCACACAATGGATGTTCACATCTGTCTTCCACGGAGAACAGGCAGGTGAGCACGGAGTAATTTGGGACTTCTTTTTTTATTATTTTGGATGGCTTATGTGAGGATAAAAGACGGGACCATTATAAAAGGTTTCTGTCATGCAAGCTGTGTTCACACCAGCACAGTAGGCGCAGAGGAACTGTCATCTTCTTCTTTCTTCAAAGGGCTCAAATTCATCCATGTCCCACAAACTACATCAGCCTTTCTGGCCTCCTGAGGAGATGGATTAAGGATTATACTTTCTGCAGTGTTCCTCAAATGATGTCAGCTGTGAGCATACCTGGAAGCATCCATCACCCTCCACTCCCAGCCAGTGTTTGTAACAGCAGGCTTCAGGCACAGCTGCATCTTGTTGCCCTCCTCTGCAGTCCCAGGACAGCAGGTTCTGTCCTCCACCCGGGAAGCATCCTCTGAGGTGTGATTCCTCATTTTCTCCCAGCAAAGAGAGCAAGCGGCCTCTGGACATGATGCATTTCAGTGTCATAGTTTTATGGCCCTTATAATCAGCATGAGGCAAACATTGAGTTGGAGGAATAAGTAAATCATTGTAGACCAGAAAGAAGAATAATCCTTCATGAGCATTTTCACAGGAGGTTATTGAAACACTGAACAAACACAACTCGAGAGACTTCTTAAGCTTCAAAATATTTCTGTGAAGTATGTAGAGGACAATAAATATATGCTGGAGCTCTCTGTTCATATCTGGGGTGGGGAAGTGCAGCTTCTTGGCCAAGTATAGTGATCATAGCACCAGCAGTTAGGCACAGGAAGTTAAGAAGAATACCACAGACATTTTACATGTGAAGAGATAAGTTAGCTACTCTGAAAATATTTTACCTTAGTAAGGATGTGACTAGTCTATAGGAATTAGCATCTTGTTAGGGTGTAACAAGCTACAGCATTTCTTCTTTCTCTAGCATAAATGTCCCCAGTTCTCCTGTGGAAATTTCACCTGGAATGGGAAAGCCATTTGTCAGGACATCGGCTCAAGGGAAAACCTTCCAACATGCTGGGTAAAAGGGGAGACATGCCTCATGCACAATGTCTGGCTGGCACCAAAAACTGCAGTGCCATTTGTATACAATTTGTATACACTTGTATACGATTTCTCTTTCATTGATGTAACTTCAGGAAAGATTTCAGAGCTTTAATCGCTCTGATAGATTGTGATTAGTAATGATTTGTTGAAGTGGTTTGCAGTGTATTTCCTTATAATCCATTTTAAGTATAAATCTGCCTTGGTAGTTTCTGGATAAATCAGACAGCCTGTAAGAATTGTTCCTGTGGGAGCAAAAAAATGGAAATTCTAACACCAATTGCCATCATAAGATGCTTTTTAAATAAATTAAAACAATTGTTTTCACTCAAGTCTTCACACCGAAGTGGGAAATGTTTCTTGTCCAGCTGCTGCAAAACTGTGACCCCATTTTTTAGAAAGCCTATTGTGACAATAAAATTGCTACATAAGCTTTAGAGGAATGAGTATCAACCAGCTTGTCACACCACAATATTCATAACACCTTCAGGGAGCAGAACAAACGGTTAAAAGGAAAGTTAGCTGACTCATTTCATGAGTAGCTGGTGTTAGTTGCAGCAGCTTGGAAGTTAACAGATAAAAATGTTATCACAGTTAGCAGCAATATTGCCCTAACAACGACAGACTTTATAACTCCAATTAACTGTCTTAAACATGGGAGCAATTTGGATGTGGTATTAATATTCCAGTAGTATACTGGAGAGCAGTTGACTGCTGTAGTATGCTTGAGAGGGAAAGTCTTGCATTTCCGCATCTTCTGATGGAGAATGATTTTATTTAAAGACATACAGTGACTTCAAAGTGCTGCTTCTTTTGGATAACTAGGCCAAATTTTGTATTCAGTCACACTGGTATAACTTGAGTTTACAGTAACTCCATTGACTTTATCAGCATAAATAACCATTGCAACAACTTGCCCAGCAATGCTCTGGACTCTCCATTGTCGAAAATTGTGAAGTCCCAAATGTTTGGCTTGTTTGGGGTTTTTTTCTGAGGGGAAAAAGAAAAAGCAGCAGCTTTATTTGAAATTAATAAACCACCCAGCTTGTGCTGCACATATCAGATTAGAGGGTTACGTTGCATCACTTTGACTTCATGATCCATGAATGATAGGTCTTGTTGACACGTGGGATTTAGAAGCTCCTGGGTGGCAAGAGACAGCGTGGACAGCCTTATAGCCCAGCAAGAGCGACTTGGCGTAGCGTAGCTATCTCTATGTAGGACCATTTTAATGGGGAGTAAAGCACATTCCTCCCAGAGACAAACCCTTGCCAGGGACCTTTGAACTGACTTAGTTCTAGATGTCCTAGACTCAAATCTTTATCTCCATTCCTGCAAAAAGCCAAAGCATGCAACCTAGTACTCACAGTTCATTTGTCACCACCAAAATAACCCAGCATTCAGGTGTCTTCCTGTAAGTTTCTAGGCAATTACTCACCTACGTCACCTGGATTATCAGATACAATGAGTTATTTGTTGATTTGTTGTGTTTGGCTTCTGTGCAGTAAAATCTTATGTCACCATTTGTGAGGGCGAGCAGGTCTAGCAAATGGTTCAGAAAAGGGTAATGTCTTTCCACAGCCCAATTAAAATCAGGGACTGCTGCTGCAAAGGCTGTCTGAGAGGAGCCACAGAATCTATTCAAATTAGTAGCTGCTCTATCTGGCCTAATTATGAGAATCAGAGTGAGGAGAGGTGTGTTAACAGCAACATTTAAGTTTTATTGTAGTTACTTGACAGACGCTGCAGTCATTTATTGCTGGGCAGGGTCACACTGCTAGGGCAGAGGAGGCACTGCTCATCCCACACAGCGCTGTTACGTCAGACCACAGCAAAGGAGGGAGTCTTGTGCTCAAAATAGGGTAGGTTTGGAGCCAATAGCCCAATGTAAGTGGTTGTAGAAGGCCCCAAGCCCTTCAGCTTCTCTTTCTTAAGGAGAGAAAAAAAAAA
>WEIS01021818.1:0-25422 GCA_013389965.1 Todus mexicanus | reverse complement strand
TTTCTCCTCTCCTCTCCTCTCCTCTCCTCTCCATCCTTGCCCTCCCCGTCCCTGCTGGCTTGCAGGAATCCCTCCAGCACCCGCCGTGCTATCCCAGATGTTGCAGTGTCATGGTGACGGGCTGCTTCGTCCCGTGCTGCCCAGCCCAAGGGACAGGGTTTGGGTTTTTTTTCCAGAGGGTGTATTTTAGACACGAGTAAGGAGGGCAGAGAGGCAGCCCCGGGGGTGCTGAGCCCGGGGTCACCTCGCCCGGTGCTGGGCTTGTGCCTGCCTTGCCTGGATCTTACACATCGGCAGCTTTGCCGTTCAGCTGAGGACATACGCGCTGGTAAATGCTGCTTTTTATGAGTAATTAATGAAAACCTGTAGCATCTGTGCAGCCTTCGGGGTCGGTTTCCCTGTGTGTGCAGCTGGGTACGCAGAGCTGTGCCCGGCACGCTGTGGGCAGCCTGGGTCTCCCTCCCATGGTGGCTGGGCCGTAGATATTTCTGTTTCCTGCAAGGCAGCTGTTTTACCCCAAAACGTGTGCGCAGAAGTGCTCGCAGAGTCAACCGATTGTCCACTGAACGCTTAAAAGAGATTATTGCTGCATGGGGACTTCATAGATGCTCGAGAGATGTTCGGTGTTTCTGCTCTGCCTCCATTCCTCCTCCCCTCCGCCGCGGTCCCTTTCACACACTAGAAGCTCGCTTGCGCTGCTTCAAACTAAACATTAAGCTGTGTGGTTTGGGTTTTTTCCCCCCCTTTGGTATTTTTTTTTAAAAAAACCAGGATATACTGAGCCCTTCCTTTTGTGCTGGTGACCTTGAGGGGTTGGGGGAACAGAGATGGGGCTTGACCTGCTGGTAGGACTAATCGTCAGGCCTTGACAGGAGTTTTGTTTAAGTATGACACATTGGGAAATTAAGCTGAGGTCAACTCCCAGATTCTAGAAGTGTTCCCTCTGTTGAGGGAAAGCACTTGCAGCAGCCTGTGGGAGTTGCTTTCCGAGCTCTGAAGGACAGCTTTCTACCCTCATGCGACTCCAGGGTTGCGATTGTGTTTTTAATGTGCCAAACGAAACTTTGAGCCTGGCCGCATCTCTCTTTAAATTACGTTCTAGCTCTTCAGCGACCCGTAAGGGTGTGAATGGCCACCTCTGGATATTCATCCAGGTATTCATCAGTTTCAAGTGCCTTGAAATGTGTCTAATCTTTGAGGAAGCGGAGCTGTTTTGATTCCCCGGGGTTGGGATCATCTTTGGCACTATTACTTACCAGTTTTTTTTTTTTTTTTTTCTCACGGTTACCAGCTGGGGATACAGCAGTGAAAAAGTCACTGGAAAAGTACCCAGACTATTTATTTTACCCCATCCCGTTTTTCCAGACCATCTGTTTTTAGAGCATGAAGGGCTGTCCCCATCAGCATGTTCTCTGCCTCTGGAAGTGAGGAATGATTACCCAAATTACTGCCTGGATTTCTAGTTTTCGGGAAGAGGAAGGCGGTCCTGAGCTGGTCGTGGGCAGTAACGATGTGGGGTTTGGCTCTTGGCAAGGAAAGCTGGAAATCCTCACCTGCTTTCTGGTTTGAAAGGGCACATCGTGTGGGATTGAGCCGAGGCTGCTTTGCCTGCTCTGAGCAAGTCCTGGGAGGAGTTGTTAGGAAATGACCTTGGTGGGTGAGCACCGTGGGCTGGTTCTGTTCCCGGTTTTGTACTTTCGCTCCGCATTTCGACTCAGATCCACGTCATGCAGATTAGGCCTCGAATTTTACAGTCTGTGACTTTCACAATGGCAGAATTTCCCCTGTTTTTTAATGTTACTGCTTTTTCCATTTTTATAGTCAGCGAGGAACGTGTTATTGGTGCTCACATCACCTCTGACTCTGGTCCCAAGCTTGCCCCGACTCAAATATCCTGATAACTTGCGCATCTGAGTTGTTTGGTGGTATCATGTGCCGGTGTCATTGCACATGGGCAAAAGCAGCCCGGGGCAAGGGGGATTTAACTTGCAACATTCACATTTGTCAGTGAATTATTTCAGAATCCTAGTTTTCTTTTACTGTGCTGATAGGGACTTCCATTTTATGGAGGAATTGCGTAAGGCTGTATGGTCGGGCGCGATACTTCTGGATTTGTAGGATGTTTGAGTTTGAATGGGAAAATAACCCTGGAATGTTAGGGGTTTTTTGGTTAAAGAATTAAAACGCCTGTAATTTTAACTTTATCTTTGAGTGGGGTAGTCTTTTCATAGTATTTCTTTCAGAAATACAATATCTGCCTTTGAAAGCAAACAGTATTGTCATATTTGAGTTATTTTGTGTTTCCATTACTGTCAGCGAGGACTTTTCTTCTCAGTAGTTCTTGAAATCTGCTTTTCCCCCAAGGGCTCCTTTGATACGAGTATTCTTTTGGGGATCTGTTGTGTCCCCATTGTGCGTTTTTCTAAGCTAATGTCTCCATGTTGATGTAGGCACTGCAAAAATTCAACAAAATAGGAAAATAGTATCGCCGTTAAAGAAAAAAAGTAATCCTTTCCATTATGCTTCCTCCCATATGTTTTAGCGATAATGTTTCTCTGAAATCCTCTCAAAACCTCTCTCAGTATTTGGATTTATTAGTCACTTTTTTTCCTAAACTATTTTTGCATGTACCTAAAGACAAATTCAGAAATTGAGGTTTTTATAAATGTGCTGTTACACTGACAGCTTTCTCCTACTGTTTGTCTGACTTGAGGAATAAAACTGTTGGACATAATCTATTTATGCTATGATTTTGGCCATTGATTCTAGATAGAGAGTTATACCAGTTAAGGTAAATGACTTTTTTGATTTTGCTAAGACTAAATTAATATTTTGGTCTCTATGTATCTTAGAGGCTTTGAAGTTTTTAACACTAGTAACTGCTATTGGGCGTCTACCAAATTTTTAGATCAGAGCTGTGTCAAAACCTCTCAGTAACTGAAGATAAACATTTTACGGTGAGGGTTATGACGTATCCCACGAAGAAGCTCCATAGGCTTTGAAAAGGTACAGTTAGAATGTCACTTTTAAGTTAATACGAGGATATGAAATGCCTGTAGAGGTGTTGGATTGCCTGTGCTGTGGGAGGGCAGGTCGCCAAGTCCTGGCCAAACTCAGGGGGCTGAAACTCTGTGGTGTTATGGGACAGCCCAGGAGAGTAGACCTCAGCTTGTGGTGTGCAGGCAGGAGATGAGCAGCTCCCAGCGTACCCCACGTAGTGCTGGAGAGCAGGATGAGGCTGAGCTGGACTCGCTGTGTCTGGAGTCCTATCACCTCTCCAGTGTGAGAGTCTGGTGGAGAGGGACCTTCGTGGTGTCCACCTGTGAGCTGTGAGCTGAGCCTGGCAGCTGTTCTAGACACACGGGCAGAAACTTACCCTTCTCTGCTCCTGAGGAGAACACATAAGAGATCTGCCCCTCCTTGAGGGTGAGCTGCTGGCTCCAGTAAAGCTAGTGGTGGAATTGGTTTTGGCAGAGATGGGATTTTTGTTCCTGGGGTTTACCAGCTCTCTGCACGGCAATAATCTTGCCAGGGGACAGTTTAGCTCTGAGGAAGGCTTCTATTCTTTCACGTAATCTACAAAGACATCTGTAATTACTGCTGGTAACTAAGGCAACCCAACTTTATAGTTGATACATGCATGCAGCAGAGCTACGGGTTACGGGTTTTTAAAATACCTTTCTGCTGGTTGGTATGTGGCCGAGCTCTGGCAGGAGCTGTGCTGGGAGCCCACGGGCAGCTGGAGCCAAGCCCCTGGTGGTGCTGGGAGAGGAGGAATATGGTGTAAATGGGACTGTGATGCACTTCACTGGCTTAACTGGGGACTCTCAAATCAGGGTTCAATTACCCTACTCGGGGACAGCGTTGAAAGGCCATGCGGAAGGTGGCTGCGGGGTTGATGCTCTCGGGAAGTAAGAGCCTCTTGGCTTATTTTAGGAGAACCCTGCTGTGTCCCTAACGAGGATGTTCATCTGGCCCAGGGAAATTAAATCATGCGTCCATTCGCTCGGTGCGTGGCCTCGGATAGCCCAGGAATAGAACAAATTGCTCCTGGCAGCCGGCTTGCGAGTCCCGCTGGTGTGGTAGGACATCAGCTAGACAAAAGTGAAGGTGCTGGGGGGAAAGTCTCTGCGTCACAGGGTACAGGGGCTCCTGCATGTCCAGGTGGTCTCAGCCCGTACCTTTGATCAGAAGACCCCGTTCCTCCATTGCTTTATTAACAGTGTAATAGGTGTAATAATTTTTAGTGTTTTGGGGAAAAAACCTCAAAAAAGGGCTATGCAATGCACTGTTTTGATCTTCTCGGGGGTGGCTTTTGCTTTGTAGCAGGGTGCATTTGCTTGGAGCATTTAGGTTCTTGCGTTTTTCCGCTGGAAATGTGTTGGTGATCTCCGAGAGTGTGTGCATGGGGGTGTGAAATCTTCCTCCCAGATAAAATCATCCTCCGTCCATTACTGGAACGCAGTTCTGTGGAAGCTGAGTCAGTCTTAAAGATGAGTTAAGGGCTCTTGGCCATTAATTTTTCAAATGTGTTTTTTATGAGTCATTTGGAATAAAACTTTAAATAGCATATCATGATTTTTTTTTTTGAAACAAGTTTTTAGCCAAGCTGCAGCGTTTTCTTGTGGTGAGCCTTTGGCAAAATGTGAAATCCACCCCTGCTAATGAAGCTGGGGGTGTGTTTTGGGACTTTTTTTTTTTAAAAGTTACTTTTCATGCTTTTTAGGAAGAACTGGTCTTTTGCAGAAACTCTGAAGCAAGGTTTTGGCTTTTAAAATACACAGACAAATGTTGGTGGAGCTGAGGCTTTATGAAGGCTTGTTGATCTGACATTTACTTTGGTGTTCAATGAAACTTGCCGTGTCCTTTGAACTGTATCTTTTGCCTTGAACGTAATGAATCTTTGATCTCTGGCGCTGGAGTGCTAAGAAATAAATCTCAGCGGGGTGTTTTTTCTGATTAAAGAAGCCCCGTGATTTTTGTGGGCATCACTTGATTTTTGGATCCTGTGAACTCTGTCTTTGACGCTGACCGAAGCAACGTCCCGCAGCGGTCCAGCCGTCCAGCCCCAGGAGCAAGGGGTACAACTGTCCCTGCTGCTCCTGCCTTTTGGTTTCACTTTTTCTTAATTTTCCTTTCTTTTTGTTTGTTTTGTTTGTGTGCTTTGTTTGCGTCCTGTCTGTGTTTCATCTCCGGAGACTGGAAGCTCAGTGAAGTCACTTGCGCTTCCAGAGCCTCATGTCTCACTCGTTGGCTCTGGCGTGGTGCTGCTGCAAGAGCAGGTTTAGCTGTTTCGAGAGCAAGGGGATTGCGCTGGGGTGTCTGAAGCTGGGGTCAAACTTCACTTGGCCTGAGATTTCTACCAGGGCTTTTAATCTACACAACACTGAGGCTTAGCTGAATTTGGCCGTGTCCCTGGAGCAAGGAGACTCCCTCGCTGGGGCGTGCGGGCTTGGAGAAGAGCCGAATGCCGCTGCTGCTCCGTGTCTGTGAACGCCACGGGCAGTACAGAATGAGTCCAGCTTCCTTCAGAGACAGAAAAACTGGTTGTGTCGTTGCTTGGTACCGGTCCCTTGAATACGAAATATTTAACAAGAGCTACTCTTCTTTCCGCTTTCTTTTCTTTTAACCCAGCCATACTAAGCTGATTGGATGATGACCGTACCGCAGGCTGGGAAGTCGTCTCCCTCCCTGGGACAAGTGCTGAGTGATGCTGCGCTCAGCTTTGCGGCTTTGCTTAGGAGTGAAAATATTTCACTTGCTCAGCTAAGTGAAAGAATTGGACTTGGCTGTTTTTTGGCATTAACCTTTGTCTCGGGCACAAAGCTGGAGGCTGCTCAGTATGCAGGCGTGTATTCGAGCTGTGCGCAGCTTGGCCACTGTTCAGCATCTTGTTTCTAGAGGAAGGACGGCGCAGCCCACTGAGGACAGCTGGGGGGGCAAAGAGCTTTGTGTGGTCTCGAGGGACATGGTGCTGGTGACAGCCACCAGTCAGGAGCAGGTAACAGGGAGGGTGAGATGCTCAGCAAGGGCTTCACACTGTTAAGGGGGAGTAAGTTGTGAATAATAGTGTTGTTGAAGGGAAAAGTCACTGTGTGTGAGTATATGTGTATACAGATATATATGTGCAGGCATACACACGTTAACAGAGGCTTGCAGACCGTTTGGGGGAAGGATTCCTCCACAGTTCCCTGGCTTTGTACCCTTCTTTAGACATCATCTTCTGGTCTCTGTTAGAGGCAGGATGCTGGGCTGCCCAGACTTGCTTTAACCTGATTCAGCCTTTTTTATTGTGGTACAAGCCCAACTAAGAAAGGTGGCAGGGAGTAGGGAACAAACATGAAGCTGAGGGAGACTGTCCTTCGGAAGGAAAACCCTGTGAAGGTTACAGGTTGGATGGATGATGGTGATGGGGGTTATCTCCTGAGGTCTGCCTTTCCGTTGAGGCTGACTTTTGACATGGACAGACATCCTTGACCTGTCTTGTTTGCTTTCCCTGCTGGCGGGTTTGAGGGATGAGCTGTGGGTGTAAGCAGAGCAGAGCCGGCTCTAAGCGCTGGCTCTTTCATAGGTGGAAATCTTTAGCTCTCTCTGAGTGATTTCACACACTTTCAGATCAGGGAGGTAGAGATATTGACCTAATGTCGATTCTGCATCAAGAGCCAACGCTCCCGACACAGTCACGAGGACATGGATGTGCCTTAGGCACCTGTTGGCCTGGTTAAACACAGCACATCACTGGGTGCGTCTGGTTCAACATTACCTATGCAGCTGGTGGTTCTGGTGGGAAAGTCTGGTTTAATGATCCTTTATATACATTCCAGTGGCACTGAATAGACTGATGTCTAAATAGGAAGTGGCCTCTGTAAAGCTAATGCTTTGGGAGCTGCGCAGGGAGCTTTAATAGTCCTTTTCTACTTGCTTCCATGGAAGAAGATACAAATCCTGTATTGTACGCTTGAATTTTTTCAGATGGGACATTGAAGACTAAACTTCTCTTTCTCTGTATGGATGTTAAAGTATCCATGGTACTCTCGTAGTTCCTAGTGCCAAAGTCTACGTCTATTCAGTGAGGCAATTATGTTCTGGCTTGAATTTCAACTTATGCTGCTTTCCTGGCCTGAAGCCTATAAGGCCGGGCTTTGTCCTCAAGTGTTTGGCACGTTTTCCTTTTCTTCCCTGCTGACTGAGATGTGGGCTGGGGTGGCTTTCAACATCCATGCCAAAGTAGCTGGATTTTGTGATGCTCTTCATATGGTGAACCTGAGCTGACTAGCAAATGTACAAGTAGCTCCGTGCATAACACCCTGTGCTGCAGTTTTATGATACCTTTTTGGTTTTTTTAAAGCGTCATTGAATCAAACTTTCTGCTCCTTTTTTTTTTTTTTTTTTGTGTGTGTGTCCCTGTTTTTAGCGTTAAGCAGAGTTCCCGATCCTCTGAGGCAGCTGAAGATGAAAAGGACCAGCGCACAGTGACAGTCAACCCCTCTCACATGAGAAAGGCATTCAAGGTCATGAATGAATTACGGAGGTACACTTTTGACTTAATGGGCACCCTCTCTGGTTTAGCAGAAACGTGCTGATTGAAACAGAAAGGCTGCAGGAAAAAATCTGTGCCATCTTTGTCATAGCTCATGGTTGCGTGTAGGGAATTAATAAACAGGTAGGAAGAGGCAGCTAAAATGTAGCCTTTTTGTGGTGGGTTGCGCTCCCCCATCTCACACCTCTCTATCTTCCCAGCAGAAGGAAACCAGTTATGACTGAAAAACATTATCTGAGCAGTAGCCTTCATTTATAGGGGATAATTCATTTAGTCTTTTCCATTACTTAGAGCAAATTCAGCTGTAAACTATGTTCTTAACTGAGCTAATGGTCTGAAAACCAATAATAGAACATTACAGACATTAAGACACCTACGCATAATTGCAGACCAAAGATTATTAATGTTCTGTTCTTATTCTCCTTAACTAGCAGCGTCACTCACTCTGGCCTTAGCACTCCAAAGGAGGGGTAAAAAAAAACCCCAACAACTCAGGAAGAATGTCAGCTCTCTAGTTACAAATTTAAAAATCCTGATACTGGTTAAAAGAGAACACCTTGGTCTCTTCAAACAGCTGAGTGGGAACAGGGAGAATGGAGGATGAAGAAGTGTTGGTGAGCAGAGAGTCTTCAAGAGCTGCTGTCATCACATCAGCAATGTGGTGGCAGTGGTTAAAGCCGGATTGTTTCTTGGTGGTTGTTATCCCATAAACCAGACAGCAGCTCAGTGAGCATTTCTCTGCCTAGCTCATTGGAATCCTTTGCCATTCAAATAGAGACTTAGAAACCCAATTTTTTAAAAGCAATCCTCTGTAAAGTCCCTGTGTCATAGACATGGATGTAGGTACTCCCTGGCTATCCAGATGAAAGCAGGTATCACCCTTTACTCTTCCTGCATCCCCAAAGTACTCAAAAAATGCCCTAATAGCCACCTTTCTTCTGTAGGTTAAGTAGTTTCCCAGTATACATATTCTCTGGTGTGAAGAAGGATTGGAAATATCTCCCTCCAAAGCTGCCTGACAGCAATTCTCAGTTGCATAGGAACAGAAAACGGAAATATCTTTGCCTTGTAAAAATTACTTGAAGGGGAGTATGGTTTGATTTGGTTTGCTTTTATTGGCATCCCTCTAGTTCTTTATGCTGAAAGCAAAAGATCTGAAAGTAGAGGTTTGTGCAGCTCTGCTCAAAAATTCATCGTGCTGCTATTATTCCTTCGCTAATTGAAGCGCAGTGGGAATAGCTGGGGATGGACAGGGTTTCTTCGTGCCTGTAATTAGCTAGATCTTGTGTGATACTGAAGTGATAAATCATAGAAGACTGAAAGCTGCCCTTAAGCATCTGTTTAATGTTTTCTTCTTCTGGGTGCTCCTTTTTGTCAGCTCCTGCTGCTGTTCTAGAATATCCAGTCCCAGATCTATTGTATATGCATTAAGCTTGCGATCTGCTGAGCTGTCAACAATCCGTGTTAATAGCTACCTTGAATAACAGTGCCTCTGCTTATAGGCATCCAGAAATCTCATACTGAGGGTCTAGAAAAATCTTGCTAAGCCTGTAACCGATTTGCTGTGTGTTGCTCACTTGAAGTTTTTAGCTATGAATTGTAGACGAAGTTAATTTCCTGAGTGGCACTTTAGATAACTACAGTCCAAAGAGGAACTGAACAGAGCACCTTTTACATAAGCTGAAGGAAACAAAGAAGCTTCCTTTAAGAGCTCCCCTCCTTGCCATCACTCCTTCCAAACTGGGGTGAATGGAGAGCACAGACTGCCAGTTCCGACTTTCTCCCTGTTTTCCAGCTGTAACCATTTCACAGGTGATTTGTTCATGTATTCCAATATATGGAGGAGCCATACCTAGTCTGTGAGAGGCTCTCTGTGTGTTTGCTTGATACGTGGTTTCCTAAAGACAAAGTGCAGCGTGGTGATAAGCATTGCTGAGGGGAAGGCAACATCTAGATTTACAGACACTGATCCTTTTTCAGGCTTGACATTTGAAAAGAACACCCTTGTTTTGCATTTGTTTGCTCAAACATTTTAAACCAACTTATTGGGAGGCTGAGCACTTTGAGCTGTCTAGCATCTCTGAAGCCCTGAGCAAACATTAACTAATGAATCCTCAAAGGACATACGTGGAGCTGGTAGAAAAGGTCACTAGTTAATGAAGTGACTTTTCCAGAGCTGTACAATGAGTCAGTGGGGGAGCTTAGAAGTTAGAGGGTTTTTTTGGTTTCTTTGTGGAACCTCGTGCTTTATGCCAGCAACTCTTAATTCCAGGCTACTTCTTGGGGTAAACAAAGTCCTCAGGCCCATTGATAAACTCCAGTGTTTGGTAACATCTCACTGGGAAATGGCTGATGCAGCCTCTCTACTGGTCAGTGCGAAGAGATGTTTTGGTGCTCATGTTCTTTAGGGCCAAACATGAAAGGAAGTACAAAAATACTTCATTTTTCCACTCTCCCTTTACCCTGGGAAAAGATGAAAGTGTCCCTGGTGTTCCTTGCTTGGCTGTGTCTTGTCTTGCAGATCTGCAAGAGCTTGGCTGTAGGTAGTGCCCAAACTCTTAAGCTCTTCTGTGCCTTCTCCAAGCCCTGCTTGTTTGAGACATGGAAGGGCCCCCTTACCCATCCGTTCTTTGGTCAGTGTGTATACCTAGTTTGGCTTCCAGATGTCTGGGGATTTTTCTGGGAAAAGCAGAACCACAGGCAGGGCTGCAGCATCGGGAGGATTCAGGTTTTGCTTTCTAGGTGAACACTGATAGGAACCCGTAGCTGGAAGACTAGAGGGTCATCTGCTGGGTTTTGACAGAAGCTCAGGAGATCTGTTTGTAGTGGTGAATCTTTTGCTTACTTTTTCAGGCTATAGCGATGTAGCTTTTGGCCTGAGCAGGAGTTCTGAAATGATCTTTGTCTTTTCTGGTGTTTTTCCAGCAAGCGGCTCCTCTGTGATGTGGTGATTGTGGCCGAAACTGTGGAGATGGAAGCCCACCGCGTGGTCCTTGCGGCCTGCAGCCCTTATTTTTGTGCAATGTTTACAGGTACTTGTCTTGACACCAGACACTGAATTGGGGTTGAATGGGTCATTGCAAACCTAGAGCTTTCTGGCTATGTCTCTGTCAGGAGCTGCAGTACGGGCAGTAGGCATGGCCTGCGAGGAAAGGGGCTTTCTTGGGAGAGAAGTAGTGTGGTTACATCTGAGGTTTGCTACACTTGATGTGGATCATGCTGGTCATCCTTGACTTATTCCTTGAGGCACGGTGTATGAGGTGGTTCTATGGGTGTGGGGTGAGTGGGCAACACGTGAGTCACAGCAAGGTTACGATGAGGGTTGGCACATTGCTTTTTGGGTTGGTTTTATTCCCCCTTAACAAGACCTTGGGTCATGAAAACACATCATTAACATCAAGCACGTGTGCAGTGCCCTAAATGTTCATGGTGCACATCAAAGAAGTTGCTGGCACAGGAACTGTAGTTTCAAGGCTCAGCCCTGCTGATGCTGATTTGCAGTCACGGATGTTTAATCTCCCGTGGCACTTTTGGCTGCTGCCTGAAATAACACCGTTGTTCTCTCGATCCCAGTGTGTTTTAGCAGCCCTGCCTTTTTGCAGGGTATGTTTTGGTAACGGCAGATGCAGCCTCAGTGTTGAGGGAAGAAGACAACAAAATCTGTGCTCTGATCGCGTGACCCCTATAGCAGGTGCCTTTCAGAGGCCGTGTCCAGATGGGACTGCAAAGATAGCCCCAGGGCAGAGGAGGGACCAGTTTAAGTCATTCTGGTAAAATTAGTCTGGTCAGGAGGTCCTTAGCTTCCTTCCTTTTCTGTGCTCTCCTTTCCAATATATATGAACTGACTCCAACCAAATACGGAGGCAATGATTGTATGCTCTAGGGGATGGTTGTTACCGTAAACGAGCATAAATGAGATTTGGGGGTTTTTTGCCCCAGTTTTGTGTTCCCTTGCCTATGATCTGGGGGTTGCTTCTTCCTTTTAAAAACCTTGAGAGTAGATTTTGTTGTATTTGCTTTACTGGAAGCAGAACACAGCATTTAGAAAGCTTCCCTCCCCCCCCACCTGCTTCTGTCATGGAGAAAGGGGGAGGAGGAACATCAGGTGTAAACCAGTCTGAAGGTGAGATGAGATGAGATGTGAAGTTCGCCGTGGTGGCTTTATCGCTGTGGTGAGCTAAAGTGGAGAGCAGTTGTGTTTTCTAGGGCACTGGTGCTGCACTGTGGAGGTGGGTAGAGGAGCAGGCGCTGCTCAGAGGCAGCTGTTTGTGCAGGGCACCTGGAGGAGGACCTGTGCTTGTGATGCCCGTTCCTGACGAGAAGTTTAAAAAAGAAAAATCATTGGAAAAACCCTCTGATCCTTAGAGGTCATCTGAGGGGGAAGGTGGTGGTGCGGGCCTGCTCATGTTTCCGTGCAGGAATTCTCCGGGCCGTGTAATCCCTCACACCGTGAGTTAAACAGTAATCAGCTAACCACCATCATGTGGCCAGCTCGGCAGCTCCCCTGGGCTGGGTGACAGCCTTGGCGGCTGCTGGGCCCCTCCCCCTGACATGTCCCCGGGGGCAGCGGGTCAGGCAAAGACCAATTTTCCCTTTGCTTTCGGTCTTGCTAGTCCCAAATGTCTAAGGTCTGTATCTCCCTCATGCAGAGATTGAGTGCATGATCTCCTTCCAGCTGCGTAGTGCTTCACTCTCTGGAGGGGGGCATTTTAAAATCGCAGCTTGAACGTTAGTTGGTGGTTGTTGTGGCTTGGTTTTGGGTTGTTTATTTGCGTTGCATGTCAGCGATGCAATCCAGTGGCTCAGGGGCAGATGCATCTGTGGGTGTTTGCGGGCCTCGACACGAGCTGCTTGTGCGTGCTGAGTGCCCCTGGGAAGAGCCACTTTCTGGGGATGTAGGGAGCTGGAGGGGACCCACAGCAGAACCAGCAGCCACACGGTCGTGAATGATCAGCATCAAGCTGTGAACAGTGGGAACCAAACTGAAACCTGTAGTTCATCCACCTTCGCCTGACGCTTGCTCTGCAGGCCCTGTCCCTGGAACATTAGGCCTGACTTTGGACTCATGAATGACTTTGTGATGATTTTAGGGTCGTTTTGAAACCATCTAGTATCCTCTGGTTAGGCATTCCTCTCTGAAATAGCTTTGGAAAGTCCAAAAATAAGCAGGCCCATCTTCCACTCTTGAAGGAGAGATGGGACCCAGCACTTCCTGAGTGTCCCTTCCCTCACTGGCTTTCTAGAGCACTTTCGATGGTGACTGGTCGTTGGCACCATTCTGTAGGGATGATTAGGGACAGCAGTTTCTATCCCTTTTGAAACAGTAATTTCAGAAAGATAACAGATACTGCAGTGCTGCTGCTAAGACTGCTCTAATGAGATACCTGCGGGGAACTTCAGAAGTGCTGCGGGAGGAAACAGCAGCAGCACAGAAAACCTCAGCTGCAGGTCTCGCCTGCCACTTCAAAGCACTCCCCCCATGTGCGAGAGGCTGTGGTTTTGTTATCCAATGCTCTCGTGTTCTCCTGCAGCACGTCTCTGGCTTGGAAAGCAGCAAAAGCTGTAGCTGTGCACTGGGGAAGCCTCCCTGGAGCGCAGTGTGTAGGAGGCAGGGCGAGCTGCTGGGCTGGGGAAACAAGGCACCGCGAGCTGCTGCAGTTCTGTCTGTAGTTTATCTTGTGCTTTGTTGTTTGTTCTTTTCTGAAGGGATGTGAGATGAGATGCTTTAGTTGACCAAACATTCAGCTGCCTGCAGCCGTGCTGTAGAGGCTGCATTTGCCTTGGGTTGATCCTCGGAGGACGGAGCGGCTTGTAGTCTGCTCCTGCTCTGCACCAACCCCTGCCTTGGTTCACTTGTGGAGTCTCCAAGGTCCTCCTCACCCCACAGCATTAGAGGCATGTCCAGAGTAGCACCCTCTGGCAAGTGGCGCACAATGATGCCAGCGTGGCTGGAGGGGTTGAATCTGAGGGTGGCAGAGCCTGGAACAGGCTGCCCAGGGACATTGTGGAGTCTCCTTCTCTAGAGACATTCAGAATCCACCTGGACACATTCCTGTGTGAGCTCATCTAGGTGATCCTGCTCTGGCAAGAGGGTTGGACTAGATGATCTTTCTCGGTCCCTTCCAACCCCAAACATTCTGTGATCCCATCCGACCGTGGGACACAGCGCACAGACTCCCCTTTCTCGTGCTGTGCTTGGCTGTTCCCGGAGCAGAGGCAGCGGAGGCCGTTAGTATGCAGGGCTGGCAGCTTGCTGGTGGGTGTGGAAGCCCACACAGCCTTTATTTTTGTTGCCTGTGTCACATGAACGCCACAAAGACAGATGATGTTATTGGATCGGCCCCTCCAAGCTGTTTCTGCATTGATCTCTATGTGTGTGTGTCTGAGCCTCGCCTCTGTCCCGTGGGTCCCGGTGAGCACTGCAGGGCTCCGGCTGCTCCGCTCGCCCCTTGCTGTGCAGGTGGGGTTGGATGGGTGCTCCTTGCAAGCACCTCTAGCTCTGCATTGGCTGATGGGGACTGGCCTGTTCTCAGAAGCCCCTGCTCATCTCTGGAGATGTTTGGATTTTTTTTTTTTTAGTGGGAGGATGAGTGTGAAGGAGATGACATTTATTTTGTCGGTTAACAAGTCCTAGCTGCTTTGAAGGCCTCCAGAATATAGGCCATTTATCCCTTTATACTTGTACATTTGTATTCACGAGCTTCTCTGAGTAACATTTTATTATTTCATTTGAAAAATTGAATTGGGGGCAAATATTATTTCAGTCTACATTTCCACTGGGACGTTGTTGGCTCTTCTGATATTTACGGTCTGACCCCACTCCCGTTATTTACTTCCTAATTAGCATAAGTGAAGCTCGCAAAGTTCTATTTGCAGGATCCAGATTTTGCTCAATCTTGGACCCCCTTTTGCGTCTGACTCTGTGCTGTGCACTTCATGTGCCTGGCCATGTCCGGCTGCATGCTGTACAGAGATGTGGGCTGTAATTACTTCTCCCATAGGCTGCAGGAACTGGTTTTCATCTTAATCCCACAGCAGTATTGAGTCACCAGATTTCTTAGAGCAGTGATTATTCATGCCCAGGTTTAAGAATTGACACTTCTTCACGCTCTCCTTTGTTTAGCTTTGTTTTTTCACTTACTGTTTTCCTTCCGCCTGAGAGTTTATTCTTTCTTTTCTGTGGTTCCTCAAGATCTTGGTGATTAAAGCCTGGGTGAGATCACCGTGTGTGTGGACGCTGGAAGGGCCCTGGGGAGTCCTTTCTCCTCCTCCCCACAGCATGCTTTTGTTCCTGTGACACGCTCCTTTATGCACGGCGTACGTGTGTGCGGTGCCTGCACAGCCTCGGCCACAGCAGTGATGAGGAAGGCGTGTGTAAAGCACCAGTTCATGGAATCATAGAATGGTTTGTGTTGGAAGGAACCTTGAAGATCATCTAGTTCTAATCCCTCTGTGATGAGGAGAGACGTCTTCCACTAGACCAGGTTGCCCAAAGCCCTGTCATTTATAGGATTTTACACAGGTATGGGTTTTACTGAACAATGGCAGGTTCTTTTCTGGCAAGAAATTGAGCTTGTTGCATTTATTCACTTTATTTTGCAGCAGTGGCTTCAAACATTGAGATGTTTTTTAGGTGGCATTAGGAGGCTTCTGGGAATCTCTCTTGTTGTCCTTTGATGCTCAGAGGTAGTGCCAGGGCACTCTTGTAGTCAGATACCAGGAGGGTGTGCTGGATGTGGGGAGCAAGGGCCTGCAAGGAGGTGCTGCAAAGCAGACTCTTAACTGTCCTTTTGAAATGAATTTCAGGAGACATGTCTGAAAGTAAAGCCAAGAAGATTGAGATCAAAGACGTTGATGGGCAGACCCTGAGGAAGCTGATTGATTACATCTACACCGCCGAGATCGAGGTCACGGAAGAGAATGTACAGGTGGGTCTGGTTCAGTGGCTCCTGTGGAGACCCAAGTAAAAGCTTTTAACTCAAAGGCATGGGTCCTTTGGGGGTGAGTGATCTCTTCAGGCTGCAGAAAGTAAAAGGTTCAGCTTGAAAAGAGCTACTTCCAGCCTCTGTTGAGTCTTGAGGCACTTTGCTGCTTTCCCCGCGCTTAAGTCACGTTGCATTTAGCTTTTGAGGTGAGCTCTTATAACGAGAGCAGGCATTTGCCTTCCAAGAAGCTGTGCTGACTTGTGGGTCAGTCTGTCGAAGGTCAAAACAGACTCAAACAGGCAGCGAGACAAACGTTGTTTTAAGGTCGAGGCAGAGGAATCTGGCTGTTATTTTTTAAATTCTTCTGGGTAGCTGGAGTTGTTTGGCAGAGCTCTGGGTGGAATATATTGTTCAGATGAGGGCATTCTTCTTTTTTTTTTGGTGTGTGCGTGCTCTCTCTTGAATTTCTTTGAGGTAAACGTTTGTCCAGAAGTGCAAAGGGTAGTTGAAAGGCAGTCTACAGATAAAGCGGGATGCTCAGGAAGAGAGTGTTTCGCCGTGTCACGTGGCTTTGGCTGCTGGTAAAGCTTTTTCTTTGACTCTACTGATATTTGAGGTAAGAAAACGGCTGTACGCTTAGCCACTGATTTCTGGAAGGGATGCTGGGAGCTCGTGTGTGGATGTGCTTGTCAGTTGGTCGCCTTTATTTGTTTGCAAGTGGCAGTTTGGGTTTGTTGTCTTCCTCTCTGTGACGTGGACTTTGGTCAAGGTAACTAATCTGTGACTGTGATGCTGGAGAGAGAGGGACAATGCTGCTGTGTGCATTCTGTTGACCTAATTAAGATGGCAAAATTAGACTGAAATGAGGTTTTTGCTGTGAATGGGACCCGTTCTGCTGCTGCAGTCCCTCAGGGAGGGCGCAGGTTCTTGCTGACCTGTCTCTCTTCCTGCGAGAATTTGAACAAAACCTTGAGCTATGTCCTCTTTCAGTCTGAGCCCTGTGCCATGCTTCATGATGCAAGTTTGTGGGTTCCTCTTCTTGCCCTCCAGTTTCACAAAACTGGACTCGCTGGCACGCTCTCAACCTGGTGGTTGTCACAGTGGCAGGAGTGCAGACCCTGGTTGCCTGGCACTGAGGCTGAGGACCAGCAAGCGCGGAGAGCTTCAAGATGCCCTTACAGCAAAGACGTTGAGGCTCAAACTCAACTGTGGCTCCCTGGGACCAGCTGTCTGCTGCGTAGCCCATGCTTAATTTTGTGTACAGTCAGGGTCGTCAGGAGCTGAGATAGAACATTAGTTCAGTGGGGAGCTGGGGTGGAATTCTTTGAACCTCTGGGATCTGCCACTGCTGGAGGAAAAAATGACATTTACACCCTTTTAGGCTGATCCCTTTTCCCGTGGGAAATGTGAAGGCTGCATCCACGTGCTTTCTGAAACGCGTCCTTTCCTTCCGTGCTGCTGGTTGTTAGGTGGCCCAGAAGCACCCACTCGGCACGTGGGATGTGCTGAGCTGAGGATACCATCTGGTGCGCCCAGTCGGCCTGCCTTGAATGAAGCTTGCTTGCAGCCACTGCGCGCGCTCGGGCTGGTTTCCCATGAGAGCGTTTCAGTGCTTGAGTGGAGCTGCCACCTGGGTATGAGCAGCTGGAGAGCCAGCCCAGTCCTGCTCTGCGCTGCCAGCGTGGGCCTGCCCAGAGGGTTTGTGAAGAACCCCAGATGTTACCTTCTCGGAGCAACCAGAAAGCTGTCTTGTTTAGGAAAACCCAAGCAGAGCTTGTCTTTTGTGGCCTAGGGGTTTCAAAGGGTAAAAGTAAGAGCCCTGACTATATTTTGGCTTCCATCTCTCAAACAGTAAGGTAAAAAAATAGAAGTTTTGGGAATATTGAGGTTCGGGCATAGTGTTTTTTCCCAATCTAGTCAAGCAGGCCTTTTTAGTACAGGATTTATTCAAGTAATGGCTCCGTGAATAACTCTTTAGGCTAGAGTTAAATTACTTCATGGGAGCTAAGAAATGAAGCTGATCGAATGCAAGATTAACTGACTAGTTTCCATTTTATTAATGTGTTAAAAATGTCCACACTGAAAATGTTTTATGGGATTTAATGTAATTTTGTGATGAAACCCATAGAAAGTTTAAAGAGAAATTTCCATCCTGTCTTGTGGGTATTTTACCCCTGGACAGAACACCATAAATCGGTTAATATTCACCTGCAGCCACAGGCAGAAAAGTTTACAGAGAAGAATATTCTGTGATTCATTGGAAAGGTTCATAGCAGCGAAGGCGAACAACAAAATACTAAGCTCCTCACAGACTCTGGTTTGGATTAGCAAGGTCAGTCTTAGGAAGAATTGAGCAGCTTTGGTCCCTTGTGTTGTCCCAATGCGGCTGCTGCACAGCTTTATGTGAGCCATCCAGCTGCAGGGGTACCTCAGGAGCACCCGTCTGTGGTGTTTCACCAGTGTTCCATCACAGTCTGGCTTGTGCATGGTGAGACTCTGCCCAGCACGTATCTCCTGCGGTCTCCTGTTGCCATGTCACGTGCTCTGATTTTCTAGCAGGGGGAAAAATGCATTTTTACAGGAGTTTTTCCGTAGCTGGAAGAAGCAGTTTCTGGGTATAGATACCAAATAATTTCATTGTAGATACTACAAGAAGAAGGATTGATAAACGACATTAAAAGAACAGATGCAGCCAAGCTACCAAAACATGTGAATAAATGAAAAGACAGTATCTTGTCCGTGAGCAAAATAAAACAAGAGCGGAATTGAAATGAGGAAAAGATGAGCAGCAAAGGTAACGTGGAGTGCAGGAGTGAGTGTTCCCCAGTGTGCTCCTTCACAACAACAAGCCTTTTAACAGTATTTTCATTGTTCCTTTTCTAACAGAAACCTGTCTCTTTTTTTTTTTTTTTTTTTCTTCCACTTTTGTGGGCCTGGTGTGTTGTTCAGGAAGCGAGGCTCTTTTCTGAGCACGTATTTTTGTAGCTGATTGTCCTTTCTTTGCACAAAGTGGTGTGAGTTTTTTTGGTTTATTTTTTTTGAAGTAAGGAAGGATGTGTGTAGAAGGAGCCAAGGCCGTACAGTCAGTTCCAGTCATCGTCTGGTAGTGAATTACTGGGAAGGTTCATGCAATTTCTCCTCAGCAGCGTGTCCCAAACGGGCAGGTTAAGGGGGTTTTCAGTCCACCCAAGCTCCCTGGGGCAGAACACTGAGCCCATGTGGGGGCGAACATTCTCTTCTAGCTCCCGTAGGGGTACGTAGGTGAAAATGACCCTGACAAATGTACTCCTGCTGTATGCATTGGGTTTTCATTTTTCGAGTGAGATTTCAAGGCAGTAGGGACGCAGGAGTTGGCAGGAGAAGCTCAGGGGCAATGGATGATAGAGGGGCTTCCGTGCTGAGCAGCATTTTGCCTCTGAATGCGCATTTGGGATTTAACCTCCCACTTGTTCGCAAGGCACGGAGCAGAGGAAGAATTTCTGTCTTTGTTGTAGTCTCGTGGAAAATCCATCATGAGTTTTCTGCCCGTGCTGGGTTCTGTTATTTCTCTTCTGTTGTGCCCCACATCAAGGTTGGCTGTGAAGATTCACATCCGTGGCAAAAAAGATCTCACTCATTTGAAGGTGGAGCTTGGTAAATTTGTGTGGAAGAGAGTTGTGCTGTGGAGTTGCTGTGAAAGCGAGGAAAACTGGAGCAACTTAAAGAAGTTCACAGATGCTCATGTGTAGCCTTGGTTGGCTTCAATGAAAACCACCTGCACATGTCAAGGAGAGCACAGGTGCTGCTGCTCCCTCCCTGTGTGGAATGCTGGCTGTTCCAACATACCGGTTCCTTGAACTTTTCAGTTAGGTCTTGATTTTGCAGCTGAACTGGCTGCATTGCTGCTTGCTTTCCAAAACTCATATCCTCATTAAGAAAGCCATGACTATTAGGGTTGCAATGATTCCCCAGGAAAAGTCCCGATAAACCCTATTTCACAAAATAAATTCTTAGAGTGAGGTGCAGTGCACCACGTGTGGTGTGTCCTTGTACACTACCATGGCTCGAGATATGGCTCCGCTAGAAAGAATGAAATCTGAAATCAGCCATCTGGAGGAAATAGATACCAACACCTACAGCTTTGTGGACATAGTAATTGTAATAAAACGTGGCTCAAGAAAGGAGGAAAAAACTTTTGCTAGAAGCTGTAGCATTTCCTTTTCAGAACACCCTGTTTCCCTAGGGTCTTAGGAGTCCCAACAAGGAAGGAGAGTATGTGGCAGATGCAGTTTTGATGATAAAGGGGTGATACGTGGGTCAGTTCATATCCTTTCACCCGGTTCTCTCCAAAAGCTGCAACTCTAGTAGATGCAAGCCCAGGGTGAGGCAGAAAGCCTTTCAGCTCAGCTTTGGGAGATGCAATATATCAGGGCTATCTTCATCCCTGGAGGAAAAGCTACTTGCCACACCTTGACCTCCTGAAATCCTGGAGAGCCTTGGTCAGCAGCAGGGCTGACTTCTCTGGGAGGTTACAGTGGTTGGGTTGGGCCCCCTTCCTAAGTGTGTGGAAAGTCTTTTTAATCAACTTGGCCTAATAGAAGGGTGAGCAGAAACTTGTGGATATGGCACCAGAGAACTGTGCTGTGTCTCCCTATTTTTATCCCACTGTTTAACCAGGGGCTGATGTCTCTGCTCTGTGCGCTGAAGCTGGAGAAGGTAGATCAGGAGGGAAGGTTCCAGCTGCTCCTCTGTTTTCTCTGTCACCTGTATACCCCTTGTCCTTCTCATGCCTGTTCCTGGAGAGGTTTTGTGGCTCCCTGATCCTGTCACACATGCCTCTGCCTGGGCTATTTCAGCCCAGGTGGAGCATTTAAGCAGAAGCCCCGTCATTCACCCTCTGCGCTGCCAGGTAGCAGTTGGCGAGTGGTAAAGCCTAATTGTCTTCCTTGCACTGAAAAGCCACATGTAGTTTTATGTCCACTACTTGTGCACATCAGAGCTGTTCATTTAAAACTGAGCATTTAACCTGCCTTGCAAAGACAAAATCAGCTTGTTTCTCTGGTCACTGGTTCCCCTGGGAGGATGCCTGGGAGCTGGCTCCCTGTTCCAGCAGATGTGCAGTCCCAGCTGTGGCCCTGGATGTGCTGCTCAGGATTACAGCCAGTATTCGCATTTGGCTTTCAGTTTGACAGACTTGTCAAAGCTGCTTACTAGCTTTAATACATCCCCTGCCTTGGGGAAATCCTCCTCTCCCAGTTTCGTGATAGGTGTAGGTTAACTTTTGGCCAGTGTTACCTGGAAGGCTGTGTCAGAGCAGGGAACTAACTCCAGCGTGAATGCCCTGCCTATTGAATGAACCTTTACAGCAACACAGAGCAATTTTGGCTGGAAGATGCTTCTAGTTCAGAGACATCAAAGGTCAATGAAAGGTTTTAATTGCCTGGGCAACATTGTGTAAAACTGGAGGTCGGTGGAGAGTCTGCAGAGCGAGAGAGCACAGCTGGGGAACTGGATGGTTATAGCTATATAGATTTAGATATACACACCATAGATGAGCTTCTGGACATAATTTATTTAGTAAAGTAGACAGCCTCAGTAGTACTAGCAGATAATTTTGACATAGTTTCAAAAGACAACTGAGTTTTGGCCTGGAAAAGAAACCATCTGCTAAAGAAGCCAGCTCTCTGTAGATCATTCACCGTACTTGTAGTTCAACTATTAAGAGCCAAATCCAGACCCAAGTGAGGAACTTGCCTAGCTTTTAATGGGGCTGCAGTTTGGTCCTGTTGCATGTTTAGGCAGGGCATTTCCTCTTGTTATTTCAAAAGGAAACAGACTCCGTGCTAGCGGATATCCTTCGCTTGCTTTTCACCTTCCCTGGTAAAAACAAGATGAGTAGGGAGATGTTCAACTGGGGAATAAGAAAGAGAAAATCCACTCCTTTCTCAATAGGCTATTTATAGCTCGCTTCTGGAAAGTATTATATGATAATGCCCCTTTCCCAATAACTGCAGGGGTGAAAGGCTCCCTCTACACTCTAATGCCAGCATCAACCTGTAATAGCAGCACTGGGATGTCCAGGGGGCTGTAGCATGTGGGTAGCAGTGAAGGTGGTGAGTACCTTCTGGTTCTGTGGCACTATCCCAAAAGATTCATGGCAAGCAACCCACCTGGATTTGGAGGCATGCACACTGGGTGGATGAGGGTCTATGGAGGTAAGCACTGGCCAGAGATGGTTTGCAGGGAGTCTGACTTCACCCCTAGCCTTTATGCAGCTCAGCTGCTTGCCTTTCTGCTGGTATAAGGAGATGGTTCAGCCAGATAGAAAGTGGTTCGCAGCTAGGTTTCAAAAATGCGAGCCTGTTGCTATCTTGATTTCATCAAAACCACAAACTAATCTCCTCCTGGCATCAAGAGGCTTGGGCCAAAATGGGCTCTTGGGTTAATTGATTTCTTTTTTTTATTGTTGCCTATCGGGCTGGCTGCTTGGCAGCAGTCAGACACCGTACAGTTGGGCTGGAGCTGGAATGCATCAGGGGCTTAGAAAAGACCTGGGGCACATTGTGAGTGTCCTGCCCTGATGTGGAGCAGGACTATGAGGGCAGGGACAGCAAGGGGACATCTTTTTCCCTTCCCTGGCATCGAGATCCAGAGAGGCCAGTGCTGTTAACCTATTTGTTTTGTTTAACAGCAGCTTGGGGTTTTTTTCTGAGTTGGAAGTAATTTTCCGGAAATCTGTGCTCAGATGGTGAGCACAGATGCCCAGTTGGAAGGACATGTGTGAAGCAGCCAGAGCTACAGAAGAGCTGGGAAAAGACACGTCTGCAGCTGCTGTACGACATAAGAAAGGAAGTAGCTGATGTCACGGGCTGTAAAATCCTGACTGACTTTATTTTCTACTTCCTATCCCGCTTGCTGGCCTCAAAGGTGGTTTTCCGAGCAGATGACACATTCCTGATCCACTTCTGCCTCCCTTTTCTGCCCTTAGATTTGTAGATACAAAGCAGAACCTCATTTTCAGATGCAATCACCAACCACAAGCATCCACAGCATTTTGTGTGAGTGCAGATGAGCTGTTGATGTAAATAGTTGGCCCCTTCTTTCCTGAGAGCCTTGCTGTCACCAAAAGCTGCTTGAGCTCCTGTGATCTCCTTCTTTTAAGTGGCAGCTTGGGCACCCTGGTCACAAACTAGTCTGGTTTGGTTGGAAACAAGAAAGTTTAAGGGTTTGAGGAGTGCTGGGCTGCTACGGGCTTTGAATGTGAAAGTAATGCATGTAAATAACATAAGACTTTGTGGGGGGCGAACTCTGTGTGTGGGACCTACCTGCAGCAAAGCCAGAAATTCAGCTGCATCCGTGGTTTCTTGCATTTTGTCCTCCCTTTACCTGCTTTGAGGTCTTGTGGGGAGAAGATGTGAGAAGAGCTCTGCTTTTAGCCCAGCGTGGGGTAGCTGTTTTCATCTCTCAGAGCGCAGGTGGTGATCTTCTGCATACGGAGAGTGCTAAAACTTTAACCTTCCTTCTGGCACCCTGCGGGGATGTGTCCCTGTCTGAGGGCAATTGCATCTCATTTGTGTAAGCTGCGAGGCAAACTTCCTTTGTTGCTGACTCTAATTCCCCTTCCTTGCCTTTGCAGGTTTTGTTACCAGCTGCTAGTTTATTGCAACTGATGGATGTTAGAAAAAACTGCTGTGACTTCCTTCAGTCCCAGCTGCATCCCACCAACTGCCTTGGAATTCGAGCTTTTGCTGATGTGCACGCGTGTACCGAACTGCTGCAGCAGGCAAACGCCTACGCAGGTGAGGGAAGGGTCACCCGTTGGTTGAGTTAAACCTGCTTCCAGGTACAGTGACTCGTTGGCTGAGCAAGATCAGCCCATCCTGGTTGGTGTCTCCATGCTTGGAGAAGGCAATACTTTGTTGGGTTGTAGACTTCTAATCTTCTGTGCTACTGCAAATTGTCACATGTGGTTTGGTCACGGGGGAACACCTAAGGAGGTAAAACCCCCTGATCCTCTGGATCGCAGCCCACAAAGTATTTCTTTAGCACATTCCTAGGAAGCTTTTTGACTGCCTATTCGACAGCACGGTGTTGGCAAGCTGGTGTCCACTCTGTGTACACTGCCCTGTGAGAGCAGGAGGCGATGCTGGGGATTTGTGCTTTCTAGGAGTAAATGACACTGGTGAAAATTAAATCTTGTGGGTGGGAGTGGGAACACTCAGCTGAAATTGCCACGCAGTTTGAGCCTCTGATCTGTGGAGCAATGACCACTTGCTCCAAGGGTGGTTAGACTCTTGTTTCCTTGAGAGTGGATGTGTTTGGCTGCAGTGGGTAGTGCAGGCAATGGCTTTCAGCATTCCTCCTCTGCATTGTAAATGTAAAGCTGTTCCAAGCGGCCCCACACTCTTAACTCCCCAGCACTTTCCAGTCTCCTCCAGCAGAGTTGCCCTTGACCTCTGCTTGGGAGAAGCTGGTAGTTTTCTCTACTCGGTTTGTTTTTCTGCTTTCCTGCCCATTTGTGTAGGGAAAAATACACCTGCTGTCTCCCAGAGCACCTGCTCTGTCCGGCAACATTTTCCTTGGTATGGTTTTTGTCCTTAATTGGACCATAAGTAAGCTCAGTGGCATAAAAATGTGCCCACCGAGTCCTCCCCTATTCTCCTGCAAATAAAAGTAAAACCTTTTCAGCTGCTCTGGCTGTATTATCCCCTGGAGGAAAAGGTACCCTGGAAGGAATGGTTAATTATATAAAGGCTTTCTTGTAATATCTCATTATCCTTGCTTCCAGGCCCTGTTTAATCTTTAACCCAACAAGCAGCGCATTCACTGTATATTTGTTTGGTTGTTTGGCAATTAGAAAGTCGGCTTTGTTGGTTTATTGGCCTTCATAAGTCCCAGTTAGTACAAGAGCCCATGTAACGTTAATGGAACTCCATTTATAAAAATACCATTAAAATTCTTTTCACTATGTTGTTTATGTAACAGTGTTAAACCAAGACAGAAGTTCCCAAGCTCAAGAGTCCATGCGTGCATGAGAGCAGTTACTTGAGAAATGCTTGGTTCTGGCCAATGGATAACTTTAGTAGGTGGAGGAGCCTTCTCGATGCAGGCACAAGTCACTTTATTAAAATCAATAAATAGTTTTACTTTCTTCCAACTAATAACGAGAGATCAAGTATGTTTCGACTGTCAGATGCTAGTCCAGAATGAATAGCAGATTGTGTCCAGAAGTCAGAGTCCATCCAGCTTATTGTGTGGGAAGCATTTTCCACTTCTCATGTATTTGAGGCCAGAAGAGTTCATTAGATCTTACATATGATTTCCAGCATAGCAGAGTATTAAACTCTTCAGATACTGCTATTTTCAGTCAGGGCCTTTGGCTTGGCTGTGATGTTTTGGTCCCCATTAGACGAAGTAGGATCCGTGGTTGGGGAGCCCAAGAGCCCTCTGCAGCACCAGCATGGGTGAGGAGCTGTTTGAGTGTGATCTCCAAGGAGCTCCTCTCTTGAAGTTATATTACCTTGTGTCCCTGCGGTGCTGCTTTTTGGCAGCCAGAGCACTTTGCAGATGTGAAAACTGGAGGCAGATCTTGCTGTGGAGGGAGCTCCTTGAATACTTGAGCTTCTAAAACTGAAAGGACTAGAGTTTCCAAAAGGCTGCTTCAGATAAAGTGTCTGAGATTCGTGTTTCTGTATTTCACCCAGAGATAAATGGGACTTGGCAAAGGGCAGAGGAGATTAAATTGGCACAAGTATGTAACAAATGCTCGTGAAACTAAAATTGTCGGCAACTGACTAACAACTGTTTTGACCTAGAAATTATTTTTTAGAAAGTAATTCTTTCCTAGTGCCCTTTGGCTGGATGCAAAGCTTGACAGATTTCATAGAATGGTTTGGGTTGGAAGGGACCTTAAAGATTATTTAATTCCAGCTTGCCTGCTGTGATCAGGCTCTAATCTAGTTGTGGATGTCCCCGCTC
>WEIS01021814.1:0-22616 GCA_013389965.1 Todus mexicanus | reverse complement strand
GCCCTGCCACGAGCCTGCAGCACCCTGTGGCACGTGCCACTCGCTGCATCCTGCCTCCCCGTGCCCGCTGCGCATCCCAGCTTATGCATGGCTGGAGGTACCTGCACGTACACACACACGCATAGCCTTTTCTGCATACAGGAGTGTATGATTCCACATGTAAATGTATGCTAATGTGGTGTATAGGCTTTTGCATACATGTTTTACAGGTGTAGCTGTACATGACTGTGCAGATACATAGGGGTTATTTGGGGGGAGGGGGGAGGAGGTGGAGGGAAGAGCAGCAAAAACTCACCGACCCCCTTCAGACTCAAGTTTTGAAGTTGTGGGGGGTTTTTTTTGTTTGTTTGTTTTTCAAGCCTCCCAGCTGCTGGAAGAGATTTGGGGCCAATGGGCTGCTCTAGTTTCACAAATCACCAGATGCCCTCATTAGACTTCAGAGTTAACACTCTATCTTCCAGCTTCCTATAGCTCTGCTTTTTCCCCAGGGCTCCCTCCCTCAAGGGCCTCCCACCATCTTCCCCACCTCCATAGCCCCTCACCTCAGGAGGGCCATCGATGCTTTTCAACCACGGGGGCTGCATCCCGCTACCGGTGGGGAGTGGACCATGGTGGGGTTCACCTCCCACCTCGTTCTTCATCTCAGGGATCCGGGACACCCGAAACCTGTTTGAGGGGGGGCATCACATCAGCTTGCCCCCACTCTGGAGTGAGGGGACAGTCTTCGGGAGGGGAGTCCCCACTTACCTGCCAATAGAGAGGATGGTGACCTCACTGGGACGACCCCTGGGTTTGGGGACCTTGGTGGCACTAAGCGATGGCAGCACATCAGGCCACTTCTTCTGGCTGCAGCGGGCACACGGAGCTGAACCCTGCACTGTGTGGAGGTGCTGCTGGTGCTGGCAGGCAGAGGGAAACTGAGGCAGGAGGTGCAGCCTGGGAAGGAGAGGGAGTAGATGCCCTCAGCATGGGGTTGGTCCCACCATAGGGAGGTCCTTGCTGTAGCCTTGAGGGGTGTCTTACTTATTTGAGGGGGTGCAGCCCAGTGGCGACATCGGCTGTTGGCTGTGATGTTCCTTCAGCAGCTCCTCCAGCGCCGCAGCATTTTCTGTGAGGGGTGGGGGGAGAGCATGGGGTAGGGGTGTCACAGGGGTCTGTCCCTTGTCCCCCTCCCAGGGACCTCCCCTAACCTTTCTTCTCAGTGATCAACCGCACCAGCACCCCGATGGTGTCCTCGTTGGCATCCTCCAGCTGGTAGATGGAGCTAGGACCTGGAAGCATTAAGTTGGGGTGGACTCAGTGAGGGTCTAGGACAACTCTCTGCTGCCAAATCTCTGTGGATAAACCCCACACCATGGATGAGCAGGATGCCCTGGGACAATGAGGACCAGAAGCCACGGGGATGGGCTGAGCAAGGTGAGATGGATGTGGAACGCGTCTGGAATCAATGAAATGTGCCTGCGGCACAACCGGGGCTCACCAGTGCCGCCAGGCTGGGGGTCCTTGCTGGCAGTGCATTGGTAACCCTTCTTCTTCAGCAGGTTGCAGACCAGGATGCCCAACAACCCCATGGTGCAGAAGACCGGGACGATGGTCAGCACGGCCGCCTGCGCTGCTGCCTCCTCCTCTTCCTCACCCATTAGGGTGAGCCGTGTCTCATTGGCCCCTGTCTGCTGGCCCGGTGTTTCAGGGCTGCGGGCTCGCCGCCGGCCTGGGGGGAGGCACCAGATCAGCCTCAGAGAGGGGTTTTTGTTGTGATTAAACCCTGTTTTCCCAGGAGCCCCCCTGCAGGGTTGGCCCCCAGGGAAGCAGCAGCCACTCATGTTGTGAGTGGAGATGTTCTCATCGGCCACATCCCACCTCGTCCTGAGGGGGACACATCCTGCAGCATCCCCAGGGTGAACGCCAGCTCTTTCAGCACCCACCAAACTGGGGTGACACCTTCAGCCTGAGCACCCACCTGGGCACCCCGGGGTGCTGTGGGGAGCAGCAGGGCAGGGCAGGCACCGGCCCTGGGGCTCCCTCTCCCCTTCAGGGCTGTAAAACCTGCAGGGTGGGAGGGAAGGGTCAGGACACGGCCCACAAGCGGTATCAGGGCTGGGGGTTTGCAGCATCCCCCCACCCCGGCTGGCTCACCCTGGCAGGCAGGCTCCGCAGCGACTGTCGGTCACCGCAGTCCCTGGTGCCACCATGATCCTGTTCCTGGTCCAGCAGCGGGTGTGAGCGGAGCAGGATACGCCCCCAGGTGAGAAGGTGCCGAGGGGACAAGCTTGACACGTTCCCACCGAGCCGCACACCTGCGCGGAGGGAAAGTGAGGTGAGCAATGGTTGGATCCTGCACCTTCCCTCCGGGGTGGATGTGTTGTGGGTGGGCACAGCTTACCCCAGTGGGTGCTTCTCCAGGTGGGCATCCTTGTGTGCCATGCTCCCGAGGACCACAGCTCCTGGATCCCTTGCCAGGCCCACTCAGTACCTGCAGGAGAAGCAGAGAGTAGTGCTCAGCGCTGGCTTCTCCGGCTCAAAGCTCTGCTGGCTTCAGTGCAGATGATGCAGCAGAGGTGAACCCATCCCAAGCAACATGATGGATGCAAAACTGACACGTAGACCATGGCAGATGCAAATCTGTCACAAGCAACATCATGTGATGTACGCAAATCAGTTGCATGCACTATGGCAGAAGCAAACCCATCACGTGTGCCGCGGTGGATGCAGAACCATCACCAGTGACGTGATGGATGCACAAACCCATCACATGCACTGTGGCAGATGCAAACCCATCACGCAGATTGGGGCAGAAGCAAACATCCATCACATGATGGATGCAAACCCATTGCACACGCCGTGGTGGATGCCATCCTGTCACAAGTGATGCAATGGATGCAAACCCATCACATGATGGATGCAAACCCATCGCACGTGCCATGATAAACACAAACCAGTCATCAATGACATGACGGGTGCTAACCCGTGTGCACCACAGCAGATGCAAACCCATCACCAGCAACATGATGGATGCAACCCCATCCAATGCACCATGATGCGTGCAAACCCATCACCAGTGACACGATGGTGGCAAAATCACCACGGCTGATGTGACCCATTGCAACTCTTGCTCAGGCAAATTCATCCCAAGGGAGCAGACCCAGCCCCTGGCATACCTGCATGGCCCATCCCAAGAGTATCTCCCAGAGATGGGACAACATGGTGGCCCCAGGGCAGGGAGCAGAGGAGAAGCTGTGTTCCCTATCAGCCCCTGCCCTGGAAGAAGCTTTGACAATGGAGGAGGAAGAATTCTGGGTGGAAGAAACCACCTTCAACCCAAATTAAGCATCTCCCCAGGGCTGAGCTGCTGCAAGTTTCCAGGTGTGAAACGTTTTGGGGTGTCCTATTGTGACTGTGAGGCGGTGATGCTGGGATGAGTTTGAGCATTAGAGGAGCTGAAAGCAGAAATGCAGAGAGATGCAGAGGGATGTGATGGGATGGGGCTGTACTCACCCCCAGGACTGTGACAAGCCACCAGTGCATCCCACTTCTCTTCATCACCAGGGGAGACCTGCCCGATGGGGGAGCATCAGGGTCACCACCTGGGAAAAATCTCAGTGGAGAAGCAATTTGGGGATCCCATGGGGATGCTTCAAGGCATCTGCCTACGTATCCCTGTAGCAGTGATCCTCCACCATCCCCCCACAAGTTTTATTAGAGGTTTTATGGGATGCCCTCTTCCCTTGCTGATCCCAGCTCCATCCCAAATCAGAGAGGGACCAAGGAACTCAGGATGAACCATGCAAGGAACAGAGGAAGGAGCAGATTATGCTAAACACAATAAATGCTTTTCCTATTCCGGAGGAAATCCTCATGCATGTGCCATAGGGAAATGAAGTCACCAAAGAAAATAAATATATCTAAATAAAAAAAAAAAACCCCACAAGTGAAACAAAAGGTGTTTCTCACAGGTTCATTCCCCTTCTTCAGGCTCAGCAATTAATTGTTGAAATTAAAATAAATGCTGACAGCACAGAGGAAGGGAGGAAAAAACAGCCCAAACCCGGATCCAGCCTCCACCACCCGCATGGAAATTCCCCCGGTCGTCACGGTCCCATGAGAGCCACGCCAGAGCTTCATTACAACCTTTGCCTGACGTGTTTCTCCTAATTAGTGGCCAGCATCAACAGTCTGAGATGCAGCTAATTAAACTCAGAAGAGGAGATGCTGGGGGGCAAGCAGGACAGAGCCAGGTAATTATAGAATGTGGGCTGGGACATGATGGCACAACCCAAAATGAGCACCTTCTGTTCTCCAGTAGCTCCCAGTAAGGGAGCACTCTCATCAGGGTGCCAGCATGAAGCCAACAAGTCCTTCACCCCTAAACCAAGAGCCACCAAGTCCCATCTTCACTAGCACCATCTGTGCCAAGCTGCTATCCCATGATTTTCAGGGGGGGCTGAGCCAGCTACCACCATTGTCCCGACGAGCCTGAGAGCCACCATGTGCCACCACTCTGCTAAGCATCGTCCGAGGGTGATGGCATCCCATGGGGACACCTCCTAAATTCCCCCACAACTTGGGATCTGCCCTGTGACCATGGAGGGAGGGTGAAACCCTCCACCCTATAAGCCAAGACTAATAAAACTCAAGTTTAAGCTTAACGTGAAGCATTTTAATTGATTTCCTGCCAAGTAAGGAACCACGGTGGCCATCGAAGGTGATGGGCAGATCTCACTGTGGCTGGGAGATCACAAGCCATGGCCGAGCGATGCCATGGGCCGGCACAGCCCACGCATCCCAGTTTTGCTGGACCATCCCAGCTCATCATTTCAAGACAAATGGATTTAAACCCCACCAAGATCAGAGCTGGCCCTAGGTAAAGCAGATTTAAGACCAAGCTTAATCCAAGGATTAAGGACATCCCTTAGACAACCAAGACCCTGCTACGGGGATGTAGGAGGCATAAGGACCAGAGGGTGCCAGCTTCTGGTTGTCACCAGAGCTTTGCCTAGTCATGGCCAGCCCGGGACTCAGCACCCATTCTTGAGGGCAGCTCAGGAACTTCCCAGGTGGGGATGGGGGACACAGGCACGAACCCACAGTGGTGGGATGCTCTGGCATGGTGGAGAGAAGCCCTGAAGTAACCTGGGCAAACGAAAATCAACCTAATTTCCCCCCCACAAAAAACAAAGGAAATGAAAAATAACCCCACCAGCGTCAGAATGGGCTGCTTGTTGGGGACATCACGACCTCCACCAGCCCCATACCCCACCTACCATTGATGCAGACACGCTGGGGAATGGAACTTGGTTTCGGTACCCTTAAAAAATCTCACCGGATCAAACAAGCCTTTTACTCCCAGCCCTCCCTTAATAGAGCCCACAACCAAAGGCTGACTGCCAGGATTCCAGCGAGGGCTTCTCCTCCCTAGGGGGGAACTGGGTTTCAGCTGATGGCTCCTGCAGATAAACGGGGGGGGGGGGGGAAAACGGAGCAACTGTTTGGAAACACTTTGGGGAAAGGCTTTTGGTCGAAGCCTGGGACAAGGAGGGGGGAATTGTCGGGCAGGCAGAGCGAAACTCAGCGTTATCATATCCCCCCGGGCCCCATCAGAGCTGTGGGAACAACCAAACCGTCGCAGAAAATCCAATACTCAAGTCAAATGATCCCACAGGCATTGCTGTCACTCAAAGCCCAGGCAGTGGCAACGCGCCAGCCCTATTTTGGGGTGCTGCCCCTCACCGAAGCGTCCCAGCTGATGCAGGCACTTGGCTGGGAGCCCTGTGATTTTCCAGCTCTGGCAAAAAAAATAAACCAACCCAACCTGACACAGTTGCTCTTGCTTTTTCCAGGCAGCTCCTGCTGAGTTTGTCTTAACCTACTTTTTCCCCTCTCCACCCTTTATTTTAACCTACATTCGTTCTGCAGCAACCAGAGCCAGCGAGGAGATCTCCAACCACTGCAACCTACTTCAGGCAGCACCGGGGGGAAGCCGCTCGCCCCGTACCCCGCTTAGGGATAAGTTTAAGGCAGTAGAATCACAGAACCGTTCAAGCTGGAAAACACCTTGAAGATCATCAAGCCCAACCATTAACTCAGCGCTGCCAGGGCACCACTAAACCATGTCCCTCAGCACCACATCTCCACACCTTTGAAACCCCTCCAGGGATCATGGGGACCCCCCCACTGCCCTGGGCAGCCTGAGACAGCCCTTGACAACCCTGGAGGGGAAGAATAACAAACAACACCTCACCCCACCCCCGCCCTTTTTTATTACAAACACGAAGTCAAACACCCCCCAAAAAAGCACCACACACCCCCCCTCCTTGCAGAGCCCGAAGCTGCAGCAACCCCAAACCCAGACGCTCCCCCAGGAGGGGGGGAACAACCCTTTAAGGCAAAGTCCTTCCAGCCCCCCCAGCTCGGAATAAGCCGCCACCGCCGCCTCCCCCCAAGGCAAAGCCGGGGGCAAGGGGCACCCCTTAACCCCTTACCTGCTCCCCTCGGGGCCGCCCCGCCGAGCGCGCCTCCTCCTTATGAATGAACCCGCCGGCACGTTGCGCCCTGGCGCCCCGCCCCTTTTGCTGACGTCACACGGAGAGGCCACGCCCCTTTTAATGCGTCATCACTGCATCGCCACGCCCCCCCCCACCTTGCAGCGGCGCCACCTGCCGGCCGCGGGTGGCTTCGGCTTTGGGGGTGCTGGGCTTGATCCCAAACGTGGTTTGTGGAGGGGGGCGAAACGGGAAAATTCCCATCTGGGTGGGTTTGTAGCGAGCAGGGAGCAGGGCACGGGGTTTAGTAGTATTTTATTTTTTAAAAAATCAGGATTTCTTGCCCCGTATGGGCTCGCGGGGCGTGGGTGCACCCATGGGTGCTGCACCCCATAGTGCACCTCATCTTGGCCTCGTCCCCTTCCCCAAGGGAACCCCCGTTGCTGCTGGGCCTGGGGTTCCTTCTGTACGCCCCTGGGGGCTGGTGGGGTGATGTGGTGGCCGGGACGGTGTCCCCCATCCTGGTCGTTCATCCCTGGGGGCACACGTGGGGTGGGACACATCCCGATGCTCCGAAGCACTAAGGAAGGATCCTTCCATTCTCCCCCCTGTGGCATCCCATTTCGGGGTGTTCCGGGAGGGAATGATTGCACCCCAGTTGTGGGAATGGTTTCTTCCTCCCGTTGGAGTCTTCCTCACAGATGGTGCAACCAGGAGACATCCCCGGTGATGCCAACAGGTGGTGGCCCCAACATCCTTCACCCCATCTCCACCACCCCGCCAAGGCGAAGGACAAGACCACACTGGGTTCGTTCTGACACGGGTGACCTTTAATGACAAAGAGCCCCCAAACTGCCCGAAATTCCCTTGATTCCTTTCCCAAAATATTCTCGTTCCCCGGGATGGACAGACAGACGTGGGATGCCAACACCCCATCATTCACCAGGGCACCCACCCGGGTTAATTCCCACCACAGCGGTTATCACCTTTTCCAGGGGGACAACAGGATGCCCAGGTCTGTGAGCATCAGCCTCACCTGGGCCCTGGGGTGCGAACAGGAGAACGGGGAGAAAAAAGGTCAAACTGGGGGGAGTTGATGCAGGAAAGTCTCATTTTTAGGAACCCAATCACCATCACCCTAATTTGCAGGAGGAGACATCCCTGGTGTCTGACAGGGGAGTGTGAAGATGCTTGTTCTCAACCAGATGGTGCTTTGAATGTCAGTGGTAGCTTCACCCTGCTCCCCAGGCTGTGAAATCCCATGGGAATCACTGAGATTTGGGGAGGATCCCTAATTCCATCCTCCCCTCCCATTAGTTCCACACCTCCCCCCTTGGCACCCCTGTGGGTTCCAGCTCCATCAGTGGGGTCCAGCTTTGCCTCCCGGGAAGGTTTTAATCCCCCGACTCCAGAGCAGAGGGACTGGCAGTGATGTGATGATGTACCTGACCCCCCCTTCAACCAACCCAGCCCCACAAAAAAATAAATAAGGATGTTTATATATATATAATATATATATATTTAAAACAAACGAACAAACAAACAGAGCTATCTGGGTGCTGGCGATGGAGCGAGCGGGTTAGCGGGAGGCCCAGGGTGAGGGGGGACACCACGGGCATATTGTCCCTGGGGTGGTCCCACAGCGTGGCCAGGGGTCCCGGGACAGAGTGAGGGTGACAGCGCTGGGACCCCCTGTCCCCCTAAAAAGCAGGCACACACAAAACCGGAGAGCAAGGCAGGTTCCTGGCTGTATGGCATCCTCCGGCTGGTCCCCACGGATGCTCGTTAACACCTTCCTCCTTTGTTAGCGCCTTCCCAAGCCAACGTTCCCCCCCTCCCCCAATCTTCTCTGCACCCCGAAAGCGGTGGGTGTGGGTGTCCCCCCCAACCCACCCAGTTCGGTGCGGTGGCCAGAGGGACCGTGGGGGGACCGGGGCTCATCCCCCCCAACCCCGAGCACACAGAGAGCAGCCGGGTTGGAGATGAGAGGCGCTGGGGTGGGGGGTGGCAGGGAGAGGCGGGGGGTCAGGACACCCCACCTCTGCATACAGGGGGGCCAGCACCCCCTTTCTTTGCCGGGACGGCCCCAGGAGGGAGGGGCACAGCTGTTCATGCTCTCCAGAGGAGGAGGTGGTTGGTGCTGTCGTCCCGGCCCACCGTCTCGCTGCTGCTGGTCAGGCGGAAGTCCTCGTAGCCATCCCCGCCACTGATCACCAGCATCTTGGGTTTGGAGAGGGTGAGGGCGGGGGCGCGGGGGCGTGACGGGTCTCGTTTCTCTGCCTCGCTCGGCTTCTCAGCCCCTGCCAAGGGCAGAACCCCAGTATGTTGTCAGATGGCTCCCCGTGGCTCCCCTGTTCCCCAGCAGCAGCATCCCACCAGCATCCCAGGAGCATCAGCCCAGCAGCATTTCAGCGGCATCCCACCAGCATCATCTCAGCATCCTCTCACCAGCATCATCTCAGCATCCTCTCACCAGCACCATCCCACCATCCTCCTCGTATCATCCCCTCACCAGCACCCTCCCAGCATTATCCCAACATCCTCCTTCCATCAGCATCCTCCCAGCAGCCTTCCACCAGCATTCTCCAAACATCACCGCCACTTTCCCATGGGCCACACCTTGGCCCCCCAAACCTTCTCCCATCCCCAAGTAGCCCTTCCCGCCCCAAATTAGCCCTTCCCACCCATATTAGTCCCTCCCACCGAAATTATCACCTCCTCCCCACGTCGACACCTTCTCCCCATCCACCCTGACCTCAGAGCTGGGCTGGGTGAGCACGTGGCTTTCCGGTGGCTTTTTCCCATGGGAATTAGGGTCTCCCAGGGAAATCTGGAGTCACTCAAGCAATGACCCAAGCCCTGGAAGGGGGGGTTAGCACCCATTTCCCCCCACCCTAATTTTGCTCCCTGGCTTTTAACACAGGAAGGATGGAGGAGGGACTCTGGTGACCACATTTCAAGGCTACTCCTGGTTATCTGCGAGCAAGACAGCATTCCCAGCCTTGTAAAAAAAAATCCACTCCTCCTCAGAGCACGTCAGGATCGGACCCCCCTTCCCCCAATCATCCCACCTACCCGTCTCCCTTGGCAATGGGAAGAGGACGTCGAAGCCATCGGGCAGCTCGATGGCCGTGAGGAAGCGGACGTGGCCGGTGTGACCCTGTGAGAGCCCCACCAACACTGGGGCCGCCTTGGCCGAGATGGCGAGAGTCAGCACCACGCCGGCGCTGGTCCCGATCCACAGCAAGTCCTTACACGCCAGGAGAGCCGTGATCCGCAGGCAGGCTGCCTTGTGCTGCCGGATAATGGCATCCGAGCCTGCCGAATATCCCAGCCGTCAGCATCATGGGGCTGTCAACCCTGCCCGTGCCACCAGACTCTGTTCCCGGGTGTATTTTGGGGAGGTGGGACATGGGGAAAGGATCCCACACGCCCCCTTGGCTGGTATAAGGCACTCTGGCATGCTGCCAGATTGGGTTGTCTGATTATGGGACGATACAGCCACCCAGGGGCTGGCCGTATCACCTGGTGGGATTACGAAGATGGCCAGGGGTTGCCACGTTTCTGGCGGGATTATGCACATGCCCAGGGGTTGCCCTATTTTCCCATGGGATTACGCAGATGCCCAGAGACTGCCTGATTCCTATGTGGGATTATTCGCATGCCCAGGGGCTGCTCTATTTCTGTGTGGGATTATGCAGCCACCCTGGGGTTGCCCTGTTACCCGGCAGGACTATGCTGATGCCCAGGGGCTCCCCTATTCCTGCCTGGGATTATGAAGCCATCCAGGAGATGCCCTATTACCCTGTGGGATTATGCAGCTGCCCAGGGGCTGCCCTATTTCTGCACAGCCACCCAGGGTATGCCCCTATGACCCTGTGAGATTATTCAGATGCTGAGGGACCTCCCTATTTCCGTGTGGGATTACGCAACCACCCAAGGACTGTCCTACTATCCCACCAGATTACCCACTTGCCATGAGGCTGCCCTGTTTCCCAGTGGGATTATGCAGCTGCATAACACCGAGGATGAACCCCGTGAGCGTGAAACATCCATTTTCCTTTCCCGAAGCTGGTTGAGACGCAGGAGATACTACATTTCCTGGGGCTAGATGCTGTGGGGCATCACATTTTCAAGGCAGATGATGGGCACCAGTATCCACTGGAGACAGCAATGGGCACCCACTGGAGACGGGTCACTGGTGGAACTTACCGGCGAGCATCTTGTGGACAGGAGGTGTGATATCAGCTTCGGCCAACTGCTCATAGGTGGTGGCATGGTAAAGCCGGACCTGGGCGCTGCTCTGCAGCGCGACCCAAACACCAGTCCCCGTGCTCACCATGCAGGTGACGCTGCGCCCGCCGTCCTGTCCCACTTGGAGCGTGTGCTGTGGGCGAGAGGCACAATGATGCCACTGATGACAACGACACCGATGCCCATCACCACCACCACCCCCCCGACCTCCTGCCATCACTCACGGTACCTCTTGCGCCAACGTGGTGGTGTTGAGGACGATGACCCGGTTTTGGCAACCACACCAGAGCTTCCCTGCCACCGCCACCATCTTGGTGATGGGGCTCCCTGGTGAGCCCAGGGACAGGGACTTGGAGTTTTGGGGATCCCAGAAGCGGCCTGTGAGGGTGGTGAGAGTGCGGTGAATGGTTAAAGCATGGCCAACAAACACCACCTTCACCCGGCTGATGGGATGCGATGCCTGGAGATGCCTGTCTCCAGATGTCCCGAGAGGACATGATCCCAGGAGATGCAAGCAGTGGGCAGGGACCAGGAGGAAGATGCACACCTCTATCTGGTTACGAATTTGGGGTCTCCAACATCCCTTGGTGGGTGTCCCTTCCCATGGAGGCAGGGAAGCCACCAGAACCTCAAGCATCCTTCCCCAGGGGGTGTCCCAGGCCACTCATCCAATAGCACCGCTTTGGGGCTGTTTTTAACCCCACCAATGCTTTTCGATGTCCCCGATCTGGCCTCACCTGCCTCCCGCTGGTAGACAACGAGCTCTCCGTTGGCCAATGACACAAAAACCTGGTTATCCAGGTATCTGCAGGGAGAAAGACCCTTTGGCAACCAGTTGCAGAGCCCTGCTCAGCCACCCCAAACCACCCTATTATGCACATCCCAGAGCCGAAAATCCCTCTCCCCTGCTTACAAGATGCACATGACGGCAGCGGCGTGTTGCATCTTCATGCTGTTCTTCCTATTACGAATGTTGTCCGAGGACTGGTACACATGGATGCTGCAGGAGAAGAGCAAAGCTTGAGGCTCACCTGAGATAGAGGTGCACCCCATGTGTGTGTCCCCCCACCTTGGGGACATACCAGCCGTCCTCAGTTCCCAACCACATGGAGCTCTGATGGGCTTCAGGGTCAAGGCTGAGGAGATCCTCGAGACTTCCCCGGGTGAAGGAGCCACGGCTGGAGCGGCGCAGGGCTCGCCCATCTGTGGGGCTCTCGCCACGCCGGTTTTGGCCGTAGGTGCCAGTGATGGGCATGAAGCCAGGCTCTTGCTCTTCCTCCGAGCTCGTCGTCTCCACTGCTGGTTCCTTGCAGCTTGGGATCTCTTCATCTGCAGAGGAGAAGGAGAGGGAAGGAATGGGTCAGAGCAGGACCACTTGACACCCACCAAAGTGATGGGTAAGAGATCACGGGTTCCCTTGTGATGCCAAGCCCAGGGAAGGACAATGGGATGCTGAGCCCCTAAACCCACCAAGTTTTACCCAAAGCCACCAGTCCCATCCCAGCACCGCAGTGTTGGGCTGATGTCCCCTAACATCTCTTTTCCTGGGACTTTTTTGGCTCAAAAAAGCCTCCACCTGTGGAATTCCTTGAGGAACACAAGGGAGAGCGGCCAAAACAATGGAGCTGCCTACCATTTAGCAAGGCCTGTAGCAATAGGACAAGGGCGATGGTTTTAAACTAAAAAATTGGAGATTTTAGACTAGAGAAAAGGAAGGCATTTTTTACGCTGAGGGTGGTGAGACACTGCAAGGCACTGACTAGAGAGGCGGTTGATGCCCCATCCCTGGAAACATTTCAAGCGAGGTTGGCTGGGGCTTTGAGCAACCTGCTCTAGTTGTAGATGTCCCTGCTCCCTGCAGGGGGGTTGGATTAGATGAGCTTGAAAGGTCCCTTCCCACCCAAATCATTCTATGATTCTATCATTTTGGGGCCAGGAAGTGCTTTTTGGCTAAGCAGGGACTCACTGCCAAAGCTGGAGGAGATGGTGGAGTGGCTGGCTTGGCTCTGCAGCGTCCCCGAGGGACTGGGTGAGGACTCATCATCCGTGTCATCGCTATCAAAAGGCACCAGCTCCCTGTTGCTGCCGTCGACTGGCTCCGAGAGCTCCAGCGACGAACCCGAGATGGAGATGTGCAGGCACGGCTGCGGCCCTGCATCCTCCGGCTGCACTGGCATCGCCTCTGAAGAGGGGCTGCCCACTGGCTCGGCACGCTCCCTGCCGCGACGAGGGGAAGGGGGAGGAAAGAAGCCGCTCCAGCATCGCGCCGTGCCTGCCGGCTCCGCGGTGCCGGTGGGAATGTCCTACCTATATGCCCGCTTGAGACCGGGCACGGAGGCGATGCAGAGGATCCTGGCGGAGCAGACGGCGATACACGCTTCCACCGTGGGCTCCTTACGGATGCTGAGCAAACAAACCTGCCCCACGTAACCGTCACTGTTGCAAACCCAAACCTCGTGGGAGCTTTCCGGGCTGCCGTGGCTGGGAGAAGCACAAGAAAACTGCAAGGGAGGAAAAGATGGGATGAGTTGGGTCTTTTGGGAATGACACAGGAGTTCTCAGCATAAGGTGGCAAGACCCACTGGGTCCCGTGGGATGCCTGAACCCAGCCACCCGGTACCTGCATCCCACTCCGTGTCTTCATGATGGGGATGGCCTTGAGGAACTCTGGGTCCAGGCAGTTTTTGCTGGAAGCTGGAAAAATCAAATTGAAGGATGAAGAAGTGATGGAGGAAGGGGGTCTACCAAAGCAGGGTGTGATGCTGAGCCCACCATCACGTCCACCTCCCCGGTTCCTGGTGTTACCCAGCTTCTTCTTGGCATCCTCAAAGGCTTGCTCAAAGCTGAGACGGGCATCAGGGTTGGGGAACTCGAAGATGAAGGACTCAGTGCCATCAGCTTTGGTGGTGCTGAGCTCCACCTTGTTGGGGGGGAAGGCCATGCTGAAGGACAAGGATTGCTTCTCCGCCAGCTCCCGGTGGATGGCAGCCGTCAGGTCCTTGATTACATCATCCAGGCCCTGGGGATGGGGACAATGCTTCAGCTTTCAGGGATAGGCCACCATCAGCTACATAAGTGATGCTGACTCCATCCATCCACAAGCATCCTTCAGAGGTGGCCCCAACCCTCCTGGGGCTTTGAAGCTGGTAGCATCTAGGCTCTCTGAGGACATTCATGGCCACCAGCCCTTCCACAGGTTCTCCCTCCCACAGAGAACAACTTGGTCAGTCCTACAGGGGAAGCATCCAGCCAAGAGACAGCATCAGGATGACCATACCCATACCTGGTGGGGGATGCTGAGGGTCTCTGACAGCTTGCTGACTTGCCCCAACGTGCTGAGATCTTCATCCAGGCGGCAGATGCTTTTTTGGATGCTCTCCCGGTTGGTAGCTTGTGAGGCACCTGTGTTGGGATGTGTGCTTGGCATTAACACCTTCCTCCCTGGCACTGTGCAGGGGAACTTCTCCCCATCAGCCGGGGTGAGTGATGGCTATAGTGGTGGGATGGGATGGGACACTCCAGCAGGCAGTGACAGACCTTTGACGATGTCCACGTCCTCCAGAGGTAGCTTCCAGAGCAGCTTGTACTTGCTGGCGGTGTCAATCACGCTGGCTGCCGTGTACCTGTGAAATGGGGGAGGGGAATGACTGAGCTGCACCCATGTCCCCAGCACCCTAGAGCCAGTCCAAACAGTGAGGACGACCCTGGTGGGTGCTTTCCAGGTGGTACTCACAGGCTCATGGAGCTGCGGCGGAGGGAGCCTGACTTGCGCTTCAAAGTGGTGCACACCAGCAGGTCCGTGAAGAGGAAGAAGGAGCGGTCCTTTTTCCCACCCACTGCCTTCTACAGAGTGGTGGGAGACACCAAGGGATTAACATCCAGCCCCTCCACTATCAGCACTGGGAGCGGTGCCTGCCTCTGTTTCCCCATGCGTGGCCTTGGCATAGGGAAAATTGCAGGGTGGGATGTGTCTTCGCAAGGTTGGAAGGGGACATGGGTGCCATGGCCATGTAGGCAAAACCACAGGGTCCCACTCACAGGGATGTGTCAGGGTCAAGGGAGCACCAGACATGGGCTCACCAGGACCCCCTCGGTTTTCCACCTCCAGCCTCCCTACCCACCCCTGGCCTAGGGCTGCTGCAGGCTCTTCTGGCCTCCTGTCTGTGTCTGAACTGATCTTATTTTTCCCCACACACCTGGCAAATTTTATGTAGTCCCCATCAATCTGTCATCCATCCATCCATCCATCCATCCATCCATCCATCCATCCGCCTATCCATCCATCTGTAGCTTCCCACGGGCACACAGGCATCCCATGACCCACAGTCATAGGTTCCCACTACCCCATCCAGTGTGTGGTCCCGTGACCCTGATGGCAACAAGAGACCACCCTGCTCTTACCACTTCCACGACCATCTCCTGGCGCAGGAACCTGCGGAGCGGGGCCTGGAGCTGTAAGGACAAGGAGGCTTGTGAGTGGGGAGCCCCAGACAGTGTGACCTGCATGGACTTTGTCCCTGCCTCTGTGGCCCTCCTCAGCTCAGAAATAGCGCCTCAGCCCCTTCCCAAATCCCCAAGAGCCCACCAAGGTCAAGTGATGATGGGGAAAGCAGGACCTAGAGGAGAAAACAAAGGGCCCAGCCTGGTGTGACCCAGAAAGAGCAAAAGTGGTTGAGTTTTGAAAAGAAGAAAAGATGAACCCTGTGTAAAAACAACCCATACGTACGTCCTCCATCCCTTCGATGTGGGACTCAATCTCCTGCACGATCCGGGCATTCCTCTCTACCTCCTCTGCGCTCTTCATGCCCTTGTTGATTCTCTCGGCCACTTGTTTGATGTTGCGCTGGGCGTCGATGAGGAAAGGGTGGTCGGGGTGGTCCTCTGGTGTGTGTTTCAGCAGGTCCTACCATGGGGACACAGCTGGGATGTCACCACGGACAAAACCTGGGCATCGGTGATGCCATGACATCCCCAACCAAAAGCCCCTAATGTGCTGCTCTTTGTGCTGGAGATGGAAACCAGCGCCATGCAGGAGAGGTTTTGCAATAAACCAAAGCTTTGAGCTTTGGCCACCACCAGCCTGATCTTTTCTACTTCTAAAGAAGTCACCAGCTCCCGAGAGCACATCATCACCTTGCCTGGACGCTCAAAATTCACCACTGGAAGTGTTCAAGAGCAGGTTGGATGGGGCTTTGAGGAACCTGATCTAGTGGAATATGTCTCTGTCTATGGCAGAGATGCTGGACTAGGTAATCTTAGAAGGTCCTGTGCAGCCCAAACCATCCTATAATTCTGTGAAAGCTCATCCCCACCAGCCTCAGTGCCAGGGAGAGTGACTCTGGCATGGGGAAACTGAGGCACAGAGGGTGGCAGTGAGACCAGTCCCAAAATGGCACTGCAGTGTCCAACCTCCTAGCAGGAAGGTAGAGGAGAAGGGGACTGCACACCCATAGGGGCATGCTGGGCGGAACAGTGGAGTGACAGTGCTCAAGGTGACCATCTCTGGGAGGTAAACTTTGTATCAAGGGATGGAAAAAGGGGCCAGAAGAGACGTGAGACCCCTAAAAGCTCCTGTTACATGGAGGTGAGGAGAAGCTGTGGTCCCACCAGCTCCCAACACAGCACAGATACCCTCCCGCCCACACCTACCTTCACCAGCAGCTCATATCGTGGGATCCTCTGCACTGGCTTGATCATCAGGTCAGACAGAGCCTGCTTCTCCTTGTTCTCCCGCATGCTTTGCTGCAAGACACCGGTGAGGGACAAGGACGGCCCTGTTAGGTGGGACCCAGCAGAGATCCAGCACCTCACCAGCCCAGGACCCACCTGTTTAGGGTTGGGGTAACTCCTTTTTACACCATCCAGAGTGACTCGGGTTAACCCCAACCTGGCCTCTTTGCAATAAAACCAAGAAGAAGGTGGGAGGAAAAATCCTGTCTGACCATAGATTACCATCTTACTGCCTTTAACCCCACCCTGCCTTGCGCAGATGGCTGTTGACCTTGGCCATCATCTATGGGGAGAAGAAGCAAGACCCACCTCCAGGAACTTCATGAACGCTGGCCGGGCTTCCTTGGCGATCCTGACAGCATCCTTGGCGTTGAGGAAGTTATCGATGTAGGCAGAATAGATGTTCACCAGCACATCTTTGGAGAACTGAGAGGGGAGAAGAGGGGAGAAAAAGGGGATGGGTCCAGCATGGACAGCCCGGGAATGCTTGGAAGAAGCTGCCCCAAGGGTTAATCCTGGCTCTGGGCGGGTGTGGGAAGGGTTCACCCACGCCCCTTGATTTTTCAGCCCTGACATTTCTGCTCCTGAGGCAGAAGCGCCGAGCTGCAGACTTGGCTGGTCACTGCAACACCCCGCTGTTACGCTAAGCAGATGGCAGGCCTGGAGATCGTCTCCTGCTCTCCAACCCAGGCGCGTTTGGCCTGTCTTTTAATCACTCCCGTCTCCTGTTCCGAAACTTCTCCTGCTGGGGCTATGCCCAAGAGCGGGCACGCCTGGGTTCCCTGGGGGAAATCCACCCTGAGAGGACCTACCGACTGCACGAGGAGGTCGCCCACTTTCTGCTTCTCATGCCAGTTCTGCACACAGTCGTGGATCTGCTCCAGGAACTGCTCGTGGTGCTCCAGCAGCTCAGGGATCTGGTCAAAGATCTCATCCACCAGCGATGGGTCACACAGCAACGAGTTCTCTGGCTGCTTCAACGGCTTCATGTAACCCTGTGAGGAAGAAAACACACCGGGGTCCCCAGAGGTTTCTTCTCCCACCCTCCGCCACCCTGGTATGAATTTTTCAACCCATGTAAACATGGGGATCGGTGGCATCCTGCAGCAGGGGGTTCCCTCAGTGAAACTTGGGTTGTGGGACCCAGTGGAAGGACCTGACAGTGCTATGTCCCTGCAGGTTTTGCACCCAAGCCTGCCCGAGTTCCATCGCACCTGGTACATCCCCATGGCAGTATGGGGAGTGGGACAAGTCTGCATGAGGAACCCTAAAATTATGGCATCATCTGTCCCCCAGCCACAGTCTTCAGAGGCTCCAAATCTTTGCTGGCATCAGCAATGGTCACCTTCATCTGCTACAGAGCATGACCGAGGTGGGAAATCATGGAAGCACAACCCTGGGATCCAAAAGTTGGTGTAATGCCAGTGGAATTTAGGGTGTATGGGATTGGGAGGGGCTGGAGCCAGCAGGGTGGACGCACTGGATGAAGCTCTGGACCACTCTATCCAGCAATCTCTTTTGGGTAATGTTTGACAAGCGATGCTTGGGGCCAGCAGGAAAAGTAGGTCCTCTGCAAGGCTGGGTGGGCAGCTCTGCTATAAAACCCCTCTCCCATGGAGCTGGATTTGCAAGGGATGCAGGATGAGAAAGATCTTCTCAAGCCTTGCTGCCTCCTCAGCCTGACTGGTATGGGGTGCTGGTGTCCTTCAGGATGTTGGGAGGCTCACGGAGCTGAGCAGTGAGGACAGGATCCACCTCAAGCAGTTTCAGACTTCTCAATCCAAGCTGGTGAAGTAGGAGTCATCCCCCAAGGATGGTGGGCATCTCGTGGAGACCAAAGTTAGAAGGGCCAAATCCTTTCTGAGGCTCCTAACCCACTTCACGTGCCCTAGTGTGGCCAACATCTCCAGCAGAAGGTGAGCTGCGCTGTGGCATGCATCTCACCCCTCATGAAACTCGGGGAGCAAGGACCAAGATAGGAATGACGAGCAGTGAGACAGATGCCACCTTGGCACACAGGGAGAGCAGGCACAGCCTGTCTATTCACCATCTGGCTTGTTTGGAAGATGATGCTCCAAGATAGTCCTTGTCCCCGGTAGCTACTATGTTATATGTCACTGGGCCAAGTCATGGATCCAAGATCCTTGCCCCAGCTGAGATGGGGAGCTGGAGGCATCTGTAGCCCTGTGACCCACTCCCCTGAAAACCACATCCTGCTGGTTGCACCATGACACGATGTGTTCCATGGGCAAGAACTCATGCATTAACACCCCATGGCTCCCACTCGTGTCCACCCAGACCCTCCAGCATGGCAGTGGCGAGCCCCAGCAAGGCTGTCCTCTCCAGTCAGCCTTCTGTCACACTTTAGAGGAGAGCACAGCCTATGGGACAGTCTCTGTCCATGCTGAGAGCAGCACAAACACCACTCAAACCTGAACTGCGTATGACTTCCCCTAAAATAGGTCCCAGGGCCAAGGTCTTCTCACTTCTTCCAGACAACATCTGCACTAGGAGCAGCCTTGAAGGGTCGTTCCCTCCTGCAGCAACATCTGGCAGAGCATATCTGGGTCCACCACGGGGGAATTCTTGCAGGAGATTTATCGGAAAAGCCCAGATGGGTGTTGAGAAGACCGGTGCCCCACGCCCTTGTGGAAACGCTCAACAGATATCCTACAGGTACTGCTTTGTATTGAGCAGAGCAGAGCTCTGATTTTTTTGGTGTTTTCACCTGCAGCGATGTGGTTGGACAACCCGTATCTACACCAGCATTACTTAGTCTCCAGGGCGTTTACCACCATTAACCTTCATTAACATCTGAAACGTAGGGTGGACCCTCCGGCCAGGCTGCTCCAGGGGGGGTGGAACCAGCTCAGTTAAAAACAGGACCGAGAAAAACCCTGAGCCCATGGCTGCAGGTGATGACGGTGAGTAAAAAATGGGGGAAAACAGGCACAGGGAGAGTAAGGGATCCCCCATCATGGGATGGCCACCAGCAACAGCCCAGGAGATGGGGCGCAACATGAGGAAGAGCTTTTGAGGGACAAATACAGGAAGGGGCTTGGGGATATGATACCTGCAGGGTGACAACCCACCGGGAGCATTACAGGCTTGATTTGGAGGACAGAGTTGACCCCCACACCTCTTTCTTGATGCTATTGCCACACTGCTGCCACCTCCGGTCCTGCTGTCCCCACCCATCCCCACTGTCACCCGTCCTCAATCCACCCCTATGCCACAACGGTGCTGGTAGAGCACCCTTAGCTGGGGGTCCAGCGGGGTGTCCTGGGGATGGTGACAAGCAAGGGATGGTTATGCCGTGATACGGTTTGGGGTGTCACATCCCCAGCCGTGCCGCATTACCTGCATCAAGGTGCGCAAGGACTCCACATAGGACTGCTCCGTGTCCAGCAGCGTCATGATGACGTGTTTCCTCATGTCCTGCCCGGGTGGAAAGACAAGGTGAGTTTCTTGGGGTGACACAATGGAGGGGAGCTATGTGGTGGGTGTTGTTGCTGGCGCGGGGGTTCAGCGGGGAGGCTGAACACCGGAGAAGCCCAGCTGGCGTCCAGCTCCCCTCCGCTCCCTCTCCACCCCGATGGAGGAATCTGGGAGGATTAGGAAGTACATGACACCGAGCGCACAGAGACGCCTGGTTTCCTCCTCGGCCGCGTCAGGAGCCCGCCCTGGATCTCACAGCCCTACATGGGTCGGTCCCGACACCCTCCGTCTCTCCAGCAGCTCCGCTCAGAGCGGTCCCGTAGGAATTCACCTCCCGCCCAGCACCCCGGGCACCCCAGCGTTGGGTTGTGGCCCCACAGGAGGGGGATTAATGGGGTGGTGGGTGGCAAGGGGAGGTGGTGGTGTGGGATGGTTTGTCAGCCTCAGAAAGCAGATGGGTCAAAGTCTTCTTGGTTGTGGGGCTCAGAGACCCCCCCTTGCACACAGCACCCAAGGGGATGCCCCTCCAGCTCAGCCAGGGGTGAGACGCTTTCATAGCCCAAGGTGTGAGACACATCAGAAATTTTGGGTTCAGAGATGTTCCAAAGGCTCTGAGTTCAGAAGCACCCCACAAGTTTTGGGTGCAAGATGCTCCAAGGTCCCTGGGTGCAGTGATACCCCAAATATTTTGGGTGCAGAGATTCTCCAGAGGTACAGAGATATCCTGAAGCTTTTGTATGTGGATACGCTCCAGAAATTCCAGGTGTGAGACACCCCAAAATTTTGGGGTAAAGAGATACTCTGGACCCTGCATGTCAGACACCCCAAAAGTTTTGGGTGTAGAAATGCTCCAATTGTCCTGGGAGCAGAGGTGCCTCAAAAGTTTTTTGGTGCAGAGGTGCTCCAAGTGCCCTGGTTGCACAGATACTCCAAAAGTTTTGCCAGCATAGTCTCCAGAGACCTTGGATGTGAGAGGCCCCAAAAAATTTGGGTGCGGAGACCCTCTGCTGGCCCCAGGAAAGGAGATGTTCCAAGGTACTGGGTATGGAGACTACAGCGGCCCTGCTTATGGAGACTATCCAAAGGCCCATAGTGCAAAGACACCCCAAGCTGTGAGCACAGGGACCCCCCAAAGGCCCTGGGTGCAAAGACAACCCAAGTTGAGGGTGCAGGGACACCCCTATGGCACATTTGGATACTTCAAACGCTGTGGGTGCAAGGATGCTCCAAATGCCCCAAGGAAAAGGACCCTCCAAAGGTCCTGAGTGCTCAGTCACCCCAACAATCCTGGGTACAGGAACATCCCCAACAGCCCTGGGTGCAGAGATGTCCCAACTGGCCACCACAGCACACTGGGACAAGGTTGTCCTGACCTGCTGCTGCTACAGGGGCTGCTGGAGCCAACAAACCTCTGTGTCCCCCATCTCCTTGTGGGATGAGCCCATGTGCCCCGGCCCACGGGGCTCTGGGGGATACATATGGGGACACACATGATGCGAAGTCACTCTGCAACCACAAGAAGAAGCTTTAGCCCAACCATTCTCATCACAGATGGACACCACCATCTCTCTGGTGGTCCCCAGGGAGCAACGGGGAAGGATCCTGGCCAGATCCTGCTCAGTTCTCGAGAATAGAGCCGTGCCTCAGTTTCCTCACTCCTTCAACAAGCTGCCATTGGTATTTTCAGCCAAGCAAGGAGGAAAACGCTGCCTAGAGCTAAATATCACAGTCACGAGTCCAAGCCCCTCCAGGAAATCTGCCCCGCTAAAACATGGCAATGCTGGGTGACACTGGCTGAGACCTCCCCGCTTCATTACAGCCTGAAGGTTTATTAACACTCTCATTGCTGCATTAATGTGTTGTAATTACGAGCTGAAGGGCACCCACCGAAGGATGGGCTTTAGGGGTACAGATCTGCTGATGCCTCCCTGCCCTGCCTCAGTTTCCCCAACCCTCACACATCTGGTAGATCTCCTCCTCAATATGATACTCCTGGCATCCTCCAGAGCTGTCCCACCTCAGGACCAAAGGAAAAGGCCAGATTGCTGAGCTGAACAGGCTCAGCTTCGCACACTGCACTGACGGCTGGGGATTTGCGGCAGTTGGGAGATGCAGGATGAGGCCCAACTGTTGACAAGGGGATTCTTTTTTTTTTTTCCCACTGGTACAGCAGCCATATTATCCTAGCGGAGGGAAATTCATGCTGGGATGAGCAGGAGCTGGGGGTAATGCACCATCCTGGCAGGGTGAAACGGTACTCAGGCGTGGGCAGCATGCATCCCACTGCATCCCTCACCCCAGTAAAGCCTCTCCCCTGCGGGGCTGATGCTGCCTCCCACTTCGGTCTCCGTCTGCTCTTTTTGAGGACCCCCGCACACACAGCTCGGCCTCATCCTGCCTCCTCTGAGATGCTCGGCATCCTCAGGATCAGCCCCCACTGCAATGGGCATCGGGGCATTCCCCCACCAGCCAATGCCTCCGTGGCGTAAATCGGCACTGAGGAGGAGGTGGAGGTGGGTGGCAGCGGTGGCTACAGCCCTCTCATCACACTCTCCAGGTGGGAGCATCCTCCTCTCCCTGCGATTCGGAGACCCCCGGGGCAGTGGTGGGCTGAGGATGAGGATGGAGGCACCGTTGCCACGGCAATCGCAGTCCCGACCCCGCAGGTGCCGGGTTCTGCCGGGCGCACGCACACGTGTCCAAACATGACGCATC
>WEIS01021809.1:0-21164 GCA_013389965.1 Todus mexicanus | reverse complement strand
TTTTTTTTTTTTTAAACCAGCCATTAACCTCACAAGGATGTCAGCTTTATTTTTATGCAGCTTATTCAGGCTTGCATCATCTGCCCTGAGATCTATTTTCTCTAATGGAAATCCAGGAAGGAAATGTGCATTACATTAGCCTGAGTAACTCCTATCTATGAGAATCAATTTCTCTTAAAAATGCAAATAACTGTAATTATGAAAGCAAATTAATTGACTGGGCAGTTGAAGTACTTTAGATTTCTTAGTGGATTTGGATTTACATCATGTTCCCTGCTATTTTTACTCCCAGCCTAACTCATTTAGAGCTGCTTGTGTCTGCTTATTAATCCTAACTCAAAATTGACTCTCTTAGTGTCTTGTTATGTTTTAATGCTTCCGTGCAATAGCAGGAGATCTGTGCTTTGAGAATAGCGCTAGTTAGATGAGGTGTTAGCCCCAGGCTGGAAGAGAAGGACACTTTGGGATGCGTGGGACACGCTGCGAGCAAAATTTGAACATTACAAGGACACAGTAAAAGGGGCCTGAAGGCGTTACAGAGCAAATTTCTAAAAGAAGCATGCTGACCTCATTCTCCAAGCTCTGCTCGTGGCTGCCACTCTTGCACGTGCACACGATTACGTGTCAGCCCATCTTGTGCAGGCAAATGGCACCACCACGGATAAACCAGGAGCTCCCCTCAGAGTTTGTTCTTGGGTTGCTCTGAGTTTCAAGGCCTGAACTGGACCAGTGAAAACTAAAGAATTATAAAAAAGAACCACAACCAAACAAAAAAGTCACTCTGGTGATTGAAAACTTGCAGATCAAAACTAGAGACTTGTTAGAGACTTGTAATTTAGCAGGAAATGCAGAAGAAAAAGAAAAACCAGCCTTGACATTTCCTGAACACACTTGTCCTAGATACTTGTCTCTCTGCCATGCCTGGCACGCCAGTGCAGTTATTCTGTAGGTCAGATGGTGGTTGGTCTGTGCTCTAATTGCTTATCTAATGATCTGTTTACCTGAGAGAGAGTGAAAGCTGCTCTGGAGTAGGAGGCACAGGGTTCTCTGTCCCTTCCCTTGAGACTTGAACATCTCCTTGTGAGCCATTTCAGTGGAGGAGGCACAATACCACTCTCCACAGTAATTGTATACCGAGATAATTATGAACTAAAACAGACCCTAGGGGACTGAGAAGAAACAGAACCAGTTCTGTAACCTGCTGCAACTCCTCTCCCACCTTTGTTTTTTCCTTAATAAAAGCCAGAAACGGAATGAAATTTCTGTCCTTGCGCAATGCAGATATTTCTATGGGGCCTCCTGCAGGAAAGGCTTTGCAAGATGACTTGGGGCACTTTTGCTCCCAAGGATCTGAACTATTTTCTTTCACAGCTCCTTTGTCTGAACCTTGGCTGAAAATGGAGGTAAGAGGTCCTGTGTCCTTCCTGCTTGCATGGGGGTTGGTTTGGTGTTGCGTCCCTGCAACCACTGCTATTACCCAACGCCAGTGACTATTTCACTGCACAACGGACCCTCAAAGCCTTTTGAAGCAGCTACTTGTTCTCTAAATTACAGAAATTGCAACATCAGTTACAAAACCAAGCCTCCACGTTGTGCATATCGGTGTGTTTTCCATGCAAAACCGTAGTGCAATGTTCCTTTGGCCAAGAGATGTGATAGTGCTGTAAGAAATCCCAACGGGCTGTTAACCAAACCCAGACATAACGGTTCTTCTTCTGACCTTCTGGCTTTATTTTGTAACAGAATGTGATCCTGAGGGATCCAAGTGAAGATCCAGATGACATCTTGTGAGCTAACAGATCCTGAGAAAAAACATTTGCGTTTGATGTGTTTTGATCACAGAGCAAGCCAGGTAACATCCTTCTTTTTTTTTTTTTTTTTTTAAACCAGAAGGGGCTTAACGTTAGAATTGTTTTCCCTGCTTAGATGAATGGTTTTGGCAGGTGCATAGAACTGCACATCCCAGAGGCCTCATGTCACCCAAATAAAAGGTGATGGTGCTGAAGGTGAGAGGGCTGTAGGGTTTATCCTTTCGTCAGAGGAGCAGGGAGCAGTATTCAATCTGCCTCTCCCTCCCGCATCGGGACTCTCCAGAGGCAACACACCCAAGCAGAGATGAAGCGTTTTGACTCCTGAGGTCTCTGGTGAATGAGATCATTGTCACGTTGCTTGTCTCTGTTGCTCAGCAGCACCTGCATTTGGTGGTCACCCTGATTTCACCGCAGCCTCGCTTCTTGCGAGGAATTCAGTGTCTTCTTTCACATCAAACTTCAGCGTAGCACCCTTGTTTGCTACCTAAGGCAGCTCTGGAGACTCAGTGGCACTTCTCAATAAAGGATAAGGTCAGGGAGAGAATTTACTCCTTTCTTCCACAGACACAAAGGAAAACCAAAGCATTCCATGTTCAGCGTCCAAGAAAATAATCATATTTAGGGACATTTATTTTAGTAAGCTCCTGCATCTTGCCTGCCTTTAGAAAATTCAATAAACCTCTGTGCTTTTCTGCTTGTTTTGATGCTGTGTCAAAATTCAAATGGCTCACGAGTCATTCCACAGCACAAGAAATTTGTAAAACATGGTGAGGAAATCATGGAGAATGCAATTAGATATAGGTTATTTGGACAGCTGTTGTGCCTGACCAAAAATTTATACTTTTTTTACTGAATTAAGAAGAAGTATATCCGTCCATAACCAAAAGCCTGATAGAAGCAGTAATTTCTGGCTACAATGCAACTTTTTTTTGCATGTGGTCCGACAGTAAAGTACTCTCTGTAGCTGTACTGCTCCAGATGAATAAAATGTTTCTGTACAAACCAAAACTGAACTATAATATCCATTAATTGCTTAGTGTGAGGACAAGTCTGAAGCATTAAAATACCATTCTCATCAGGAAGTGTGGTTCTCTCTTCAATGTTCAAGAAACAGCGAAGCTGACCTGTGAAAATCATTTAACTGGGGTGGAATTCAGTGGAGACAAATCTTCCTATCAATAAGGAGGAGGAGACGAGGGCATCTGTGCAAGACTGGAGGCAGATCTCAGGAGAGTACATAGAGCTATCGAAAGCACCTACATGAAAACACATTACTACCCTAACCACCTGCGCCAGGCTCGGCTCTCCCCCCAGTCCAAAGCTGTGAGTAGCTCTTCCATCGCCATGAACGGTCAACGTTCCTAGCAGCACCGTTTGCACAGGGGCCAAAGAGCTGCTGGCGACAACCTGCATCAGCTCTGCTGGAGCAGACGGATTGCCATGTGAGAAACAAGCCAGAGGAAAGGCTAACGGTCAGAACTGTTAGTAATCTGATCTTTCTTCTTTCTATTTGGTCTAAGTAGCTTTTGATGGGTAAGAAAAGCATATCCTTTGCAGACCACTGCCTCCATTATGCCTCTCTAATCGAGGGGGAAGAATTAGTGTTTAGTTGGGTTCACATGCAACAAGTTGCTGATCTCAGCCTAGGTGTTCAGACAGTTTCACATCCAAACCAAGCCTCAGCAAGGATACCAAGGCGTGACAGGCTGCACTGGCCATCTGTCAGCTTCAGTTGTTTTGCTTTGTGCAGACACCCAAGGCCTGGACGACGGTGAGGGAACTGGATACCCAAATCCTATTGCAATGTAGCCAGAATCCTTCCCCATTCTGGCGAGAGATGCTTACTGATGCTCATTCATTATTCTTACTTTTTTTTTTAACTAAAAAACGGTTAACTTTTTATTTACAACACTATAATTTATTTTGGCTGGTTAGTAGTGACTCATGCATTGCAAAATGTTTTCAAATCATGTTATGCTCCCACTATTTACAATGAAGCTCTCCCTGCCTTGGCTGCACCACGAGAGGTGCAGCCAAAAGACGACATTCCACCCAGCAGAGCCACACTGATGGCAGCAAAGGTTGGGTCCTACAGAAGCAAGTCAAGGGTGAGAACATGAAATACCACATTGGCTGGCTCAGGAGGCACTGCTATATTCTTCAGCACTCGCTCTGCTGCAATCAGAACCTGAAGAGCTGTAAATGCGACACAAATGGTCCAGTTGGGAAACCAGTCACATGGGTACAGGGTTTTACAGCCAAGTTTTAAGTCTTTTTTTTTTTCTCTCTTTTCTTTTTCAGCAGCAGATGACACGGGCAATATTCCAGAATGAGTTACACTCTGTCTCCCTCTTAGCCAAAAATAACCTCTTAGGAAGAGAAAATAACATTTTCAGAGGTGTTGATAATCCTAGTCTAATCCATATGTCAAGTGCAAAATTTAATCTGAGTTAGCCATGTGACAATGTGCCACTTCCCCTGGAAGTATCACCTTGGGATTTTCTCAAGGCGACGATGTGCAGATCCTGGCGCCTTTGCCAAAGTCGCCCCTCCACAGCCTGTGGCAATCTGTCTCTTCCCCGGTTTGACTGGCAACGAGACTCAAATCGAAGCCTGCGAAACTCCACCAAGTGCTTCATCTTCCCTCGCTTGCAGAGCCTGCAGATGGTGCCAGCAGTCGGCAAAAGCAGCTGTTGGTCGCCTGCCTGGGGAACCAGCTGAAGACTAAATAGAAGTTACCGGGTGAGCAGGACTTTCTGCGGCCCGTGGGATTGTGATTTCAAGATGCAGGGGGAACGTGTCCTCAAATGTGATGCTGAAAAGTGGAAGGAAGGCTCACAAGGGGAGAGGGACCTTATACGTCGTAGATAACTTTTTCCACATCCCTACTGCAAATCTTTCCTCTGCACTGTGTGCTCTAGCTGTTAGCTTTGGTTTAACACAAGCAGGGTGTTACCAGAGTCCAAGAGAAGAGGAAAACCTCATTCTCCCAGCAGTATTCACCTCCCAGATGTCAGCTTGGAGCCCAAACCAACTTTTTTTCCCCGGGCAAAAGCGTGGATGCCACCCGTGTATCCAAAAGGCTCCTTGACTATTAAAACCAAATGTAAATGCCTTGAGAAATAGTTTCCCGGCTCTCCCCTGCTGTCCCTGTGTGTTGCTGGGAGGTGTAACACAAGCCCGGAATGCTGTTTGGGTGAGCAGATGTTTGGCTGTGAGAGCAGCCAGAGATTGCTCTAAGCTCCTTTCCATCTACAGAGTGTTTCAGATCTGAGCGCAGCCAGGACAAGCAATGTGGTGACAGGTGAAGACCTTGATAGGAGCTAGCCTGGAGGTAAATTACAGGAATGTGGGGGTTTTTTTGGAATAAGCTTCTTTAGCCAGCAGCCTTCTCCATAAGGGTCTTTCCTGAAATATTTTCCCTGCTTTTTAAATAGGTCGCAGACCAAGTGGCTCTGGTCTTTGCACTAAATAGTGACTCTATGCCCCAGGCAGGAGTGGCTTCCTTCCTAGGTTTGCTGAAGTATGTCAGGTGACAACTTCAGGTAGGTCCATGCATTTTTTCAAATGGATTAAGAACCCCCTTTTTTTTTTTTACAGCTGCAGCACTTGCAAAGAATTCTCCTACACGCTCTTTCTGCCTTGCTGCACGACACTGTGCACACTCCCTGTGCCTTTCTCTTTGCTCTGTGAGGAAGAGGAGGGATGCTTCTCTCCAGGGATGAGGGAGCTTAAATTACTTGTATTTATAAAACGCCTTAAACCTCTGAAGTGGGGATGCAATGCAAGTGTGTAACCCAGCGTAGCAAGCAGCTGGTTTTCCTGATGAAACAGAAGCAGGAAGAAGTGCAGGGGTGACGGTTCAGGCAAACAAAGAGATAAAAAAAAAAAGGACACACAGATAAAATAAGCGCAGTGTGTGTAAAACAACCCTGTGCCAGCAGGTCTGGAGCCAAGCTGGTGTTTACAAGCCCTCATGTGACCAGCAAACACTGAAGGACCAAAAGTGAGGGGAAAACGGTTTTCCGAGTGTGCACATCTCCACAAACTGCCTTTGGGCTGGGTCTCCGTGGGAAGCTGCAGCGTTCCGAGCAGTTCCCTACAGAGCAGGGACACTTGGGCTGAGGGAATCCATCGGTTTGAGGTTTTCTTTCTGAAGGGAGGTTGTGAAATTGAGTCGGATAATTTGTCGCCAGCGTTGCGAAGAGCACAGAGCCGCGGCACGGGACGATTCCCCCGGGTTTAAACCCTCCGTTTTCAGCCAGCTACCGACAGTCGGGGATCGGGACCTCAGAGCCGGGATGTGTAAAGCACCACCTGTAGCTGTGGCTGTCGGCGAGGCTGGAGCCCAGCAGCGTCTCTGAGCATCCCTTTGAGCTCAGCCTTGCCCTGCGGCATTGGTAGAGGCGGGGTGTCAGCAAGGCAGCCCCATTCCGAGAGCCCTGAGGAGCGCGGAGCCATCTCTCCAGCCTCTGCCGCCGCTGCCAGGGCTCCGCTCCCGGNGGCGGGGCCGGGGCGGGGCCGGTCCCGTTATGAGCCGCAGCCGGGGCAGGGCGGCCCCTGGGCGCTGGCTCGGCTCAGCCCGGGGCAGGCAGGGCCGGGAGCGGGGCACGGGGGTGGCAGCTGCGGTCTGGGGGCTCTGCAGGCGGCTCCTGTGCCCCAGACCCTGCAGCTCGGCCTGGGGCTCGCTGCCGGCCCGCCTCCCCTCCCTGGGGTCGCTCCTGGGCTCCGGAGCCTCCAAGAGCCCCCCCAGGAGCAGCCTCCTCGGCGGAGCCTCTCCAGGAGCGGGGGTGTTGGTGCTGCCTCCCCGGGACGGCCGGGAACGGGATGAATCCCGCTTGAACTTCACGCAACAAACTTGAGAGCTGAGCTGTGCGGAGCAGGAGGCTGGGCTTGCATCAGGTGCTCGTAAGGCAAAGGCGGCGGGGTGGGTGGCAGGGTCTGAGTTCTGGCCCCTCTCTGCCATGCACTGGCCGTGCTGGGGTTCAGCTGGCCCAGGCTACAGGAGCCGGTGCTCGCTGAGACTCTCTCCCTGTGTTTAGGAGGCCAGGAGCCATGGGTGTGCTGGAAGTTTGCAGCGAAGGTAATGAACAGGCAGGACGTGCTGCGTTTGGGGACTTTCCTTCAGGAAACCTTAGTGGTGTGGTTATCGAGACAACTTCCAAGTATGGATGTTAAAAAAGAGGCGACGGGCGCTGCCAAGCCTGTACAAACCAGGCTTTGTGGCAGCGATGGGAGGGAAGGTGCTGGGGTAGCTGCGCAGATGAGGACGTTCTTTTGCTGATCTCTAGCACGTGTGTGCCAAGCTGGGGTAAGGCATGCAATGCGTGCCCTTGGTTTTGCTTGCGCTGTGCATTTATACTAACGCTGGTGTTGTTACACGGGTTAGAACTTCACTGCTCTGCGAAGGGTACTAGAATTTTGGGAAGCTGGGGCAAAGTAATTTGTTGCGTGATGGTCAAGCACATGAAATTGGTTTCTGGTTATTGGTGTAGCATCCATCTGCTTTGGCTAATAGGATCTCCTTCTGCACCTGCAGGAGGTTAAATTGGTTCCATCTCTCTAGAGCTTGCTTATTCCTGAGTGTAACTGGTAGCAAGTGTGTACCGTGATATAGGCTGTGTGGATCAAGTGATTGTTACTGAATGCAGCTGCCCCAAAGGATGGTGTCTAGTTGAATTGAGACTTCTTGTGTGCTTTCGAAAGTTCTCATTCCACCTCTTTCCATCTTCAGAAGCAGGCAAAGCCAGGTGAGCTGCCTGAAATCTTCTCTCGTTAGAACGTGTGGGCACTGGAGGAGGTGAGCTGATGCTTAATGCCTGAGCTATGCCTTGTGCTTCCCTGTGGGGAGTTAGGAGCAGTGGGAGAGGGACAAGCCTGGGGAAACACAGCGCGAGAAGAGATGGAATCTGCACCCAAGCCTTTGGAGGCACAGTCCCTTCAAAACCATTGCTGTTCACAGGGAAAGGTTATTGTTCCCTGTCTCTGGTACATAGCTGAGTGTAAGCTCATTTATTTTCTGTAGGCCTTACTGCTCCTGTAAGTGAGCTGGAGTTACTTTCTTTTGCAAGAGAGGCTGTGAGAGAGTGTACTCCTTGCACAAAGCTGAGAGGAGAGGAAGAAAGAGACAGGAATTACTTAAGCTGCTGTTTGCCCTGAGAACAAACAGTTACAGTTGGGCCATGAAGTACAAATAAGGTTTCCAAATCCCTAAGGAGTTGCATCTGCAACAGCTTGTGCAATAAGAGTACTGGGGACATATTCCTCCTTCCTAGTTTTAAATGAGAGTTTGAGAGGTGGCTATTTGATATGACAGCTTGAGATAGAAGAGCATGGGACCAGTGACCTCAGACCTCAACGTCTTTCTCAGGCCTGAGATGGAGAGAAGAGTCCTTGGTTCACACAGAGGCCAGGTTCAGGTTGGAGATGATCATGGAATGGCTGCTCAGGGGACTCTGTACGATGATTACAGCACTTGGTCCGTTTCCCGGTTTGCCAGCATCGTGTCACAGAAGCAGCTTTGTGTGGATCCTGGTGCACATTCTTCTTGGCTGGTGACTTTGGGTTAAACTTGAATGTAAATTCTTGGCTCCTCCTGGAGGCTTTTCCTTCTGATTCTGGCAAGGGGAGGATGGAGGCGCGTTCCCTCTGATGTGCACAGAGACCTCTAATTTGTGCTTTCGGTCTGGCATCTTTTATGAAGTGCCCAGGAAGAGGATGTATCATAGTCAGTAAAGTGACTCTGTTTGCTGCAGCATTTTTGTCGTGAGAGGGCATTAAGCTCTGGTTTTGGTCTTTTCCACGGTTCCTCTCTGGTGCTGACAGAGTTAATAGAAGTGAAATCATTTCGATTCTGTGTTGCTCGCTGCTCTGTGTCTTGGAAAAGCCAAACGCTCTGGAAGGCCTGCGTGCCGTGTCCTGGAAAGCAGGCTTGAGCCCTTAGGGGTACTTGGTAAAGCTACATTATGGTGGTGGCTGTGGCGAAGAGCCCTCCTTCCATTTGTCCCAGGAATGTGTGTGCCACACACAGTGTCTCGTTGGCTTCTGTTGCTGCCGCAGAGAGGGTGATCCGGCCACTCTGGGGTGGGACAGCTTTGCAGGAACGCTGGCAGGCTGTGCTGCCCAGAGCTTCCAGAGCTGCTGGGTGTAGGGATGGCAGGAGGGATGCTCCCCGCAGCTTTCCAGGCTTGCTGCATTCCAGCCGCCCTCAAGGTCTCGAGCAGCGTTGGAAGCCCAGCGTGCTAGGGATTGTGAGCGCAGTGGGCACCCTATTCATCCCGAATAGGGAGCAGTCCCTGCCCTGAGCAGCAAACCAGCTTGAAAGCAAGAACAGATTCAGGCAAAACACAAAGCCAGAAGTGTGCCAAGCAGTAGGCTTGGCAGCATCACTCCATTATCTTCTGCTGTTGGATTGAAATGCTTGGCCTGAAGTGCTGACGCATGTATGTAATTGGCCCCTTCTTTAACTCCAGGCTCATCTCTCTAGATGTTTTTTCTTAGATCTGCTCCATCCTCAATCTTGACCAGCTAAACGGAGAGAATTACTGCTGAGTAATACCTGCTTCTCTCTCTGCAGAGTGTGAAATGTTGTGTCTGCAGTTCCTTCAGCTCCTCTTCATGCGTAGAATAAGAGCTTGGCTTCAAGAGACACAGCGTTTGGTGTTGCAGTGCAAAGCCACACGTTAGGCTACAGCTACATGGAATTTCTGACTCTCCTTACCTCCAAAGTGTAAATAAATACACCACGGTGGAAACCCCCTAAATCTACATTTTATGTCTTTCGGGACAAGCTGAGCTAATCCTTTGATCTATAACTGTATTTGGTATCATTCCTGTTTGCTACTAAATTCTTGTCCAATGCTTTTTGGTCTCGTGTTTGAAACCAGGACTTTGTTAAAACCTGGTGTCCCCGAGGCGTAAGCGCAGCCACGCAGGTGGCTCTTTACACAAGTCGTTGAATGCAAAGGCTGCAGTGAGCTTCAAAGGCACCGAGCGCTTTTCCCCCGGGAATGACAGAGCTCAGCACTTTTGTGTATCTGGACTCACAGGTTCTTCACATCCCTGTACCAGGGTGGAGTTGGTGCTGTTTAAGGGTGCAGTGTGCACTGGCTGGGGAGCAACCTCTCTGTTTCCTCAGGAAGAGAGATCTAGTCTTTGTTTTAAAATGCTTTTCAGGGCAGCTTGCCTTGAAGTGGTTTTGTTTTCAGAGCTGATGTTTGCAGGGTGCGTTCTGAAGTCATCGGAAAGAACAGGCATGTCTGCAGAAAGGGCAGCTCTTGTTTGCTCTCTGTAGGTGCTGCTCTGTGGTTCTGATCAGGGGTTGCTGACGGTGCTTGAAGAGGAGGAGGACATCAGAGTGACTACTTGCTGCTTCTCTTTTGATGTTAAGCCTTGCAGGGAGAGACAGTAAAACAGCAAACCTTGGTTTCTCTCTCTAAGTATTAGGTAGCTGCTCCTCACTTTACTGTGTTGTTCTTGCCTGACCACAGGCAGTGTCTTTGGCTTCTTGGGGCGAGAGCAAGGCTGGTTTTCCAGCCTGCCTCTGCATGGAGCCTTGGGCCAGGAAACATGTAGCAGGTTACAGGGATGGATCTCCCTTGAGGAGCTTGCTGATGAAAAAGGGCCAGGAGTCAGCAGAGAAGGTAGCACTGCCAAGGTGGGACTACTTGAAGTAAAAACCCCAAACCTGATGTATCCTCCAGAAAAGATCTGAGCTGCCCTTTTAACAGTGATTTCTCAGCTGTCTTTGGTGATTGAGAGTTGTTAAGGATGAGTGTGATAGAAATATAAATTACATTAAACCAGGAAAAGAGCCTGGATATGGACAGAGATTTACCAGAGCGTCCAGAATCTCGGAAATCATTCAGTTAAAAGTAATCAGTCCTTTGGATTTTTGCTGATGTGTGGCACTTACGTATTCCTTTGGGAGTTTTTGCTTGTGTAATCTCTGTTTTTGACAAAATGAAATGTCGCAGAGATGTCATCCGCTGGGTCTCTTGGTGCGTTCAGGGCAGCGGTGTTTTCTCAACAGGGGCTTTTAGCTGCTGAGGCAGCAGCACCTTCAGCTGTGCATTTGTAACTGCAGTAAGGTCTTTGCTTTCAGCACACTGGTTACAGAGCATCTTCATGGGCAGATGAGACCACAGAGTGATACTACAAGCTAAAATTATGGATTGAGCCCTCTTTCTTCCTCTTGTTTATTAGGTGATGTTTAAAAACCAAGGAGGTCTCAAAAGTAGTTTGCACTGCATACTTTCTATATATAGTTGTATTTTTTAACGCTCTCAAACTTCCCTCTCTAAACGCTAAGCCAGAAATCTTTATTTTTTTCAATGGAAACAGAGCTGCTCTTGAAATCATGCAGCTCTAGAAGCTTGAGATTGGCTTAAAAAACCATGATTGGTATGGAAACTGGGAAAGTTGCAACACGTGCCGCCTTCTGGCCAGTAAGCGCTTGTCCACAAGGTCTCCATGGGGACCTCAAATTCAGACAGCTTTCTCTGTGCAGAAATGGATGGTCAGCCCCATGACGTGTCTTTAATTGTTGCATGGTTATTCTCTCCTAACCAGAGTGGTTAAGGATTCAACTAACTTTTTCTATGGTACCTTTCCAGGCTATTGGTCTGCATCACCATGCTGGATCCCAAGCCTCACTCTACAAGCCAGAGGTGAATCCCTGTGCAAACCAGCTATCACAGCAGGTGTCAGGATGACCAAAGCACAGCTCCTCCGTCTCTCTGTGGTGTTGGTCTCCATCTTCATGATCCTCCTGATCATTGTGTACTGGGACAACGTGGGAACGGCTCACTTCTACCTGCATACGTCTGTCTCCAGGCCTCAATCCGCAGGAGCCATCCCTGGTATTACGGCAGGTGAAGCCTGGGAAACCCTACCAGATGTGGATGAATTCTTAGCAAACCTGCTTAGCACAAGCCTGAAACAGAATAGCTCTGTCCCCCGAAAGACAGAGCAGCTACTTGCCCAGGGCTCCAACAAGCCTTTGGTGAGCAATTTGGAGGAGAGGGTGCGGGGCTACGACTGGTCTACACACAATGCCAGAAACAGCTTGGACCAAGAGGAACTGCAGCTAGAGAGGCAGAGAACATTGCGGGAGTTTTGTGCCAATTCCAGCCTCACCTTCCCCAGCAAGGATCGTTCCTTTGACGACATCCCAAACTATGAGCTCAACCACCTGATCGTGGATGACCGCCACGGTGTCATCTACTGTTACGTCCCCAAGGTGGCCTGCACCAACTGGAAACGGGTGATGATTGTGCTAAGTGAGAGCCTGCTGGACCACGGGGTCCCCTACCGGAACCCTCTGGATATCCCCCGGGAACACGTCCACAACACCAGCACCCACTTGACCTTCAACAAATTCTGGCGCCGTTACGGGAAGTTCTCCCGGCACCTCATGAAGATCAAGCTGAAGAAGTACACCAAGTTCCTCTTTGTACGAGACCCTTTTGTCCGCCTCATCTCTGCCTTTCGCAGCAAATTTGAACTGGAGAACGAGGAGTTCTACCAGCGTTTTGCCATCCCCATGCTAAAACTGTACTCCAACCATACCAACATTCCCACCTCTGTTAGGGAGGCCTTCGAGGCAGGCCTCAAAGTCTCCTTTTCTAACTTCATCCAGTACTTACTGGATCCCAGGACAGAGAAGATGGTCCCCTTCAATGAGCACTGGAGGCAGATTTACCGCCTGTGCCATCCGTGCCAGATAGACTATGATTTCATCGGAAAGCTAGAGACGCTGGATGAGGACGCTGCTTATCTGTTGCAGCTTCTCAAAGTGGACAGGCTCTTTCGCTTTCCCCCCAGCTACCGAAACAGGACTGCCAGCAGCTGGGAGGATGACTGGTTTGCCAAAATCCCCCTGGCTTGGAGGCAGCAGCTCTACAAGCTTTATGAAGCAGATTTTGTACTCTTTGGCTACCCCAAGCCAGAAAACTTGCTTAAAGACTAAAAGTGACTGGGTGGTGGTGGGTGTGGGAGGGAACATCTGAAATACCAAAAATGTTTAAAGCCTCCTCGTTTTTTGCTAACTCCCTTCCCTGTACAGGTTGGTAAAATGGAATATATTTTTTCTACCACTCCCCCTTCCATTTTTGCAATAATGCCAGAGTCCCAGGTACTCCAGCCAGCTGTGCACATGCAAAAAATGCCTTTTTTTTTTGGTTATTATTTGTTTTCTGGTTTATTTTTTTAAAAGGTCCCCGTGTTTTGCAATGGGTCGCTGCCCTTGATCACTCTGCCAGCTGTGTCCTTCAGTAGCTTTTTATTAATACTTTTTAAAAATTAATATATTTAAGATATTTAATACAAAGTGCGTGTCATGGCAAAGGAAGGGAAGGAATAATAATAAAAAAAAAGTAAAAGAAAACCCCAAGAAATGATGCACCTGCTTCTGTCTTGTTTCAGCTGCTGTTTGGGAGATCTGAAGTTTGTGGAGCACTCAGATCTCTTCAGGAGGTGGGTTTGTCAGTGCTGCCTTCACCAGCTGCATCTGCTGGAGGTCGCTCTGAGGTGGGCTCAAGGCAGGTTGGATGTGTCAGTGCCTGACTCTGCCAGACAGCCCTGGAAGAGTACCAGTGATCCGGTGACATGTGCTGCTCACAGCTGGTGAGCGTCACTGCCGGGCTCACAGGAAGGAAGTGCAGTTGGGAGCAGTGACACCAAGCCCCGTGGGGTGTTTCAGGACGCAGAGGTGGCCAACGCAGTACCTCTGTGCTCCTCCACCATTCGGTAAAGTGCTGGTGGGACTCTGCTTTCCAAACAGCTGAGATTTCTCAGCCCGTGTGTACCTTGCTAGTGTGCAGCATGTTCCGTGACATGTCCCATTCCAGGTTGGTGCCTGAAGTTTTTGGGGGTTGTGGCCAACCTGGGTGGGTAGAGCTTGCTTTTGGATGGGCATGTTGTCCAGATATTGGCATCCAGGCTTCTCACTGGCTTCAGTGAAAACACAGGTCACCACGTGGCAGGTGGTTTCAAGACAGGGAGGTGGTGTGCATGGCCTGGTGACTGCTGCGCACAGCACAAGTCCCTTGAGAGCTGTGCTGTGTCCTTACTCCTGTGCACGCTTCAAGGGGACATGGAAGGGATGCAGATGCTTATCCCTGGAGGAAGAAGGTCCTAAAGATTTCTTTCAATAAGCAGATGTCAAGGTGAACTCAAAGTCCGTTTGTTTTCAGAGTGCCAGCTACCGCTCGTGATGCTGCATCCTCATCCGCTGCCGTTCCGTTTATACTGAGTGACTGATGCAGATTTAATCATCTGCCTTGCTGGGACCTGCTGCAGGAATGCTGGTTGCACACTGTGCTCAGAGCATGTGGGCTGCTTCCCAAAGGAAATTAATGCTTCTAGAGAGACTTTTTTTGTGTCTCATCTGCTGAATCTGCTTCTCTTTTTCTCTCTGAATTGCTCTGTAAAAACTGTCTGCTTAGCAGATTGGGCAGGTGACGCGTTTAGTGCTGAAATGAGTAATTTATTTCCCTGGGCTGTGGATGGTATCAATGATTAAAGTCCAGGGCTGGGCCTTGGGAGGCAGCCTTGTGTTTTGGGCAGACTTCTTTATATTGGCCTTTTCCTTAGTTTCTCTCCAAGGGCATCAGCAGGCGTGACTTTTCCCCTCTCTTTCCTTGTTTCCTCAGCCTCTGCACACAAATGTCTCGGCTTTACACGCTCTTCCCAGCTATAAATGAAAGGTAATTGCCAGTAACTACATTGGAAACAAAGGGTTTGTTTCTCATTGTGTTGACACCGCTCTCCTGCACTATCTGTGGAGATATTTGCAGTTTAAATGAGCCTGAAGCCATGACCAAGGTCTTGATGCTTCGCTCTTTGCAGCTTGGGGAAAAAGGAAGTTCCTGTTTCTGAGTCATTGTTTAAAACTAATAATAGAAAAGTGTTGATCTATTCAATTATTTTTTTCCAGTTACCAGCTAATTACTGCAAAACAGAAAGATGTTGAGAATCTCATCTCCTGTAATGAGTAATCCCAGGAGTCTCTTGGTTCCTGCTACATTTACATTTCTTCAGGGTGGGTTCATCTCGCTCTTCAAAGATGCAGCATGGATGGTTTAATCCCTTGTCTTTAAAAAGTGTTTGTTTTTTCTCTTTTAATTTAAGTTTAATTGATGTTTAGTGTGTGCAGACGTGGGCGGCTGGGACCATACTGCGGGTGCTGTGCAAACTTCCTTCCAGCTGCTTCCCCTGCACCTCTTGATCTCGTCCTGTCTCTTCCTGCCTCTCCTCCCAGTGCTTGGCCGATGCCCCCCTGTGACACCAGCTCACCCTGCAAAGCAGCTGCTGCCTCTTCAGCTGCAGTTGTCCTGTGATTCATGGCCGTGGCTTCTCCCAGGCAAGAACCCAGGAGCATCTTTTTGAGTTCACCAGCTGCCAGTCAGTCATTCGGGGCAGCGGAGGAATGGGTTGCACGGCGTTACCATCGTTTTTGCTGGGGGGAGGGGGTCCTGATTGTGCCGTTGGCAGAGAAGGTGCAAAACGGCTGCAAATCCTGTGCCGCAGCTGCTCCGGGTGGTGGGAGGGTGTATCCCTTCCTTAGGCTGCCTTGTGAGCTAGCAGCCGTAGAATAAGCAGCCCTCCTTTCTCTTGGAGATGTTAGCTAGAGAGAGGAGACTGAATGCACTGACTTCTCTCCCCCCATCCAAAGCCAGATAAAGGGGATAAATTTCCAGCGTTGTGTGCTAATACCACCCCACAGCACGCCAAGGTCCAAAGCACCCGGCGTGCAAGGTTAAATGTGCAGCATCCCAACAGCTTCATCCACCTCCCTGAGAGCTGCAGTCAGGAGAAAGTATTGATGGTGTAAAGTCCCTGAGGGCTCCATCTTCTGTAGTTTTTCTCTTTCATCCTGTCAAGTCCAGCCTTCAATGACATGTCAGCTGTTTTAATATCTGTAGACCCATACCCAACCAACGTGCCCAGGGCTCTGTCCTCATTTCCCATTGCCACACCTCAAAGTGCTTGCCAGGTGGAGCAGTAAAGCTCAGATGGGGAGGGTTCATGCTGCAGTGGATGGCTTCTGGGTTTAGAATAACTTCTTCCTTGCTGCTCTTTTATTTTGAAGCCCTCCTTCCCCACCCTACCACCGCTGTGAATGTATTGTTAAGAAGTCAAAGGGGATCCAGGCTGCGCTGAGCTTTGTGGTAAGACCAGAATGGGGATGTAGCCTCTAGCTTTGGGATTGTGCATTTTTTGTGGGTTTCTTGCTCTGTTCTGATGATGTCAAAGTGGAGGGGGGGAAAGAAGGACAAAGAGTTCAATCAGCCATGCTTCCTTCCCTCCTGGTTTCCTAAAGGAGCTGGAATTTGGTATTTGACAAATAATGGCAGAATGCTTGGAACGGGCAGGCGGTATGCATCTGGGCTGGCCCAAAGTCAGAAAAGGGCTGAAAATCCTGGAGTGTAGATGGTTCTGATGCTAGTAGTGATTTTTATAAGGAGTGGAAAAATGCTTTGAAGCGGCCTATTTGTGTCTGAATAAACCTTGCTTTGTCATTTCTTGCTCAGCCTGCAAAGTTATGTCCTGTTCCCCTCCTGGCCTGCTTTTCCCTGGGGTTGACCACTTGGCCAAAGTCAGCACAGAGTCTCTAACCAGGCAGAACTGATGCACAGATGCGAAAATAACCTGGGGTTTGACCAAGATGTTTCCAGACGGGTAGAACCGAGACCAGCTTTAGTGCTTGCTCAGCATCAGAGCCAAAGTCTTTACACAACCATTGAACAGATTTAGTCCTTTACTCTTTGATGCTGGATTCACTGCTACAGTGGGATGTGTGTGACCTTGGCCCTGCAGCTCCTGTGTCCTCCAGGGAAGGACTGTCAGGTCTCAGAGCTCTTTGAGCAGTGACGTGGCTTTGCCAGGTTATGGAGTGTCCTTAACACACGGGTACCTTTGCATCTCAGGAGCTTTTGCCTTAACCCTTTCATCGACTTGTGGTTTAGGGGGACAAAATCGTAGAGCCGTTACCTGCAGACAACAGAAATTTCCCCTGGGATAGCGTGCGAGATGAAGTGTTTTGGCTGCGTGTTTTGCATCGCTCAAGGTGGCACTGGGAGGATGGAGGGCAGGGGATGAATTGCAGCATTGAAAGGGTGGTGAAGAAAAGCTAGTTTGTTCCTTCTTATGTAAGCTGGACCTTCCGGCAGCCCGCGGGGAAAGCCGGTGACTTGGCAGGGTGCTGCGTGGCTGTGGTGCGAAATGGTGCCAGGGAGGGTGCGGGGTGTGGTGACTTACAAGCAAGTTGTGTTGCTCGAATTTAAGGGCTTGCTCACGGTAGTCTTGCTCATTAACCCCCTAGGCAATGTCAGGAAGGGGGGAAAACACCCCCCCAGAATTTAATAAAGTCATCAAAACCTGGCTGATAGGGGAAGAGATGGGGAGGGTGGACGGTGCTGGGTCTGGAGCAGGCATAATGCAGCTCTTCTTCTCTTTCTTTGATTAAATCATATCGAGCATCTAGCTTGAACTGTGGGGGTTGAGGTTTGTCCTTGCAGGAGCTGGGTGCTGTTTGGCCTGGGTGCTATGGGAGAGCCCCATGCTGGACTAGGAGCGATGTGGGAGAGCCTCATGCCAGGATGGGAATGATGCTTGGCAGGGTGCAGGACTAGCTGAGCCTCTCGCCGCAACTTCTGTGTCTGTGCCACTTCACAGCAACCCATCTGAAACCTATTTTCTGTTTCTGGGCTCTGACAAGCTGCTCTCCCCAGTCTGACTCCTGTGGCAGCGGGGGTCCGTCTCTTACACCCGCTGGCAGCCACAATTCCCCTCACGGGTGCCCAGTGGAATGACTGAGCAAAGCACAACCAAAACCTGCAGCCGGGCTGCTGACTCAGCAGGAGCTTCTGTTTGTGCAGCCCCGGTCCAGGTAGTGCCCAGCCTTGGGGTCACAAAGGGCTGGAACGTGGGGGGTGCAAATGCACTTTAAAAGTGGGTGACCCCCTCCGTCCTCCTGCCTGCAGCTCACTGCTGGAGCTGGGAATCAGGCCCTGCTGCCTTTTCCTTACAGGACACGAAGCTTCTTTCCCTTTATCTCTTCTCGGTGTCCCCTCAAGTACCCCCATGTGCCGTGTTGCCTTACCACGAAGCTGGCTGCAGTGGCCTGATGTCATCCCAGCCCCACAGACCTGCTTCATCTTTGCTTTTTGTGGTTTTTTGCCTTGTTCAAGGATGGTTTAAAATAAATATCCTTTAAAAATAAGGAATGGAGAAGTCGTAGCAGCTGGTTCCTGTTGGGAGGGAGGTGTGAGATCAGCAGGCTGACCCTCAACGAGAGGAGAGGGAAGTTTCCAAACCAAAACGCTCTGGCTGTAGGTTTTGGCACCCAGAGCCAAACCTCTTTGAACCTGGGCCTTTCTTGCTCTCTAATGCTCAGAAAACCCAGCTGCCCAACCTGAAGATAGTGTTTCCTTGCCTTGGGAAGCTTTGGGTCACAGCCTCAGCTTCTCTTTTGTGCCTTTTGGGACAGATGCGTGTTTGCCGGCAGCGGGGTGGAATAATTCAGGCTTTCACCATCGACAGGCCAACAGAAACGTGGTGAATTCAAGAGCAAACCTGACACCTGAGGCCCTTGGAAGCCCCTCGAGAAAGATGTCATGATAGCGTAAAAAATAATCTGTAGGTACTAACGGAGCATGTTCTCCTCATCAAACCATGAGGCAGAGCTGAGGAGCGTGTTTTTAATTAGCAGTGCTGCTAATTGTTTACTCTAAGCCCTTCAATGAGTTACTCAAGCTGTCTTCTGCTCATCCCACATAAAGGGGGAGTGGGAGATGCCTGTTTTTTTGGAAGGCTCTTGGGTGTGAGCTGTGTCCTTGAGAGGTCTGGAGGTCTCCAGGAGGAGCAGTGCCTTGGATGTGCGTGCTGGAAGACAGGGCTGTGGAATTCAGCAATGAAGGTGACGCAAAACTGCCTCAATCCAAACTTTTCTTACCACAGGGCAAATTTGAAAGCTATTGGCATGAAACCCCTCTGTATTGATTCAAGAAATACAGACACTTTGGAGAGCTCAAGGGCTTGTATGGGTCCGTGGGCAGAACTCAACTATGGAAATACACACAGGTTGTGGTTCGCTGTCCTGCTCCGTCCCTGGCTGGCTTCCAGACAGCTCGGGATGCAAGGGAGGTGTGGAGTGTGGTATCCTTGTGAACAAAATGTCTGTCTTTATCTTGAAGAGTGCTGGGCACCCTTGAGCAGAGGGTGCTGAGCCAGCTAAGATGGCAGTGACTGTTACCAGGACTGCTGCTTTTCACCTAACAAAGGGGTTTGTGATTTTGTCTCAGATTCTCATCCTCAGACTGTACCAGAAGTGGGCATCAGGATGTAGCAGTATCAAAATACTCCCAGCCTTGCTCAAACCATGTGTTAAACAAATGTGGGAGACTTTTCCTGACCCACCAGGCAGTGCCTTCACGAATCCCATATTTTATCCCCCGGGCAGATGGATCACACGCAGCTTTGGCAAAGCCACATTTTGTGGCAGAGAAGCTGCAGTTTCAGTGTTTATTTCTCTGTCATTGCAGGAATTCAAAACGAGTGGAAGAAAATGCCATCGGGATTGCCTCTTGTTTTGTTTGGATCCTGGACAGGCCTCTGTGGAAAACATGGGAGGAGCATGGGGGACAGAGAAGAGCCAAGAAGACATGTCAAAAAGACAGCGGTGGTCAAAGAGCAGTCAGCAGAGAGTGGGGCAGGGCTGGGGATGTGTTTCTGAAGGGTAAAAAGTGTGTGTGTGGGGAGTTGAGAGCATCCACAAACAAAACAGGGATGCTACAGAATGGGTAGATGCTGACATGAACAAGAGGGGCTGCTAAGAAGCTGAATGCCATCTGCTTCAGCATGGAGACCTGCCCAGTTTGGTTTTCCAGGGATGGAAGCAAGGGTCAAAGTAAAGGAGAGAAGAAATAATTGAATAATTAAGTGGTGAAAGGTTATGAGAATACGACGAGCAAAATCTGAGGGGTTCTGAAACATGATGCAGGATCAGATTATCTGAAATACATGTGGCTTTGTGAATGGTGGTGGGACTTGTAAGCTTGGACCGAACAAGCAGATGTTTAGAGGCAGACTGAAAATATCAGTGGGCTGAGGTGCTGCTTGCCTGTGCTGCGAGAGGAAGGCTTTGCAGCTGCAGCAGCTGTTGGGCTCTGCAAGCAGGGCAATGTCCATGGGGGATGGAACTGCAGGAGAGATGATGCCAATGACCTTTCACATGCTATTGGACACCTCTTATCTGTCTTCATTTTTTTTCCCTCTCAACCTTTGCATGCCTTATTGATTTCAGACTCTGTATATTTTGGCTCAGGTAAATCAGAGGTATTTGTCACCTAGCATGGTCATGCTGAGAGTATAAAGCTTTTTACAAAGCCTTCAGTGACCTTTAGCTAATGGGAAATCAATGAGCTGAGTGTATATAACCATTTCCCAAGTGCTTGTAGTGCTGTGCCCAGTGGGGTCCTGCCTTCGCACAACACGGCTGCCCAACAGTAGTCTGGACATGCGGGTCTTCTGGATAGAAGTTCTTGCATCAGGTCAGGATGACCTAGACTTGTATTATTTGATGGTCTTCATTTGGGTGTTATATATTGTTAGTGTGGATGTATGTGTGCGTGAAGTCAGGTGTCAGGATCAACCCACAAACCTTGGCAGGTGAACACACTTGAAATGTTTAAACAAACAGGTAAGCTTTTGATAGGCAGAAATATGTGCAAGTTATGGTCTTCTGTTTTGTGTAAACAGAGGGTCGCTTCTGTTACTGCAGTTGGCATGTTGAAATGGATTATCATTTCTGGGGTGGTCACTCCTCTCTGCTAACCCAGTTTTGTTCTTTAGTTCTCCTAAGCTAGCCCTTGTTGTATCCCAGGGATGCTTGTGCTGTGCAGTCACCAGGCAAAAGTGGTGTTGTGTTGAGTGAGGGACAGTCAGGCTTGAAGAGTGTTGGGTTTTTTCCTCTTCTTGTTTAGATGCCTCAAATCTGAGCTTTCTGGGTTTCTTGGATTCTCAAAATAGCATCAGGTTTCCTTCTAAGACCTGCCAGCTGCAACAGGAGAAAGAGCGTAGTGTATGGCAGACAGTAAAACTCATAGCGTTATTCCACAGGCACCACCGAATGAAGGCAATTCTCAGATTGATTTTGCATCCTATACGCAGATTTTCCTGGGGAAAGTGAGGCTGCTGGGAGCCAGACTGCAAACAAAAGCCCTTTGTAAGACCAGGACAAACCGTGGTTCTGTTCCACTCCACAGCACCAGGTAGAGGCAGAGTAGCAAGATGAAGCTGCTGCGTGATGGCTCCTTGTCCAAGGTGGCTCCTTGTCCAAGCACACCCCCC